>JAVJIF010034179.1:0-98257 GCA_038442645.1 Agave tequilana | reverse complement strand
CGTCGCAGGCAAGAAGCGACCAAGACCAGGAGAAGACTCATGCTAAGAGGATGAGTCAATTGAATGACGCCTCGAGGCCCTTGCCAATCGCAAGGACCTCCAAGAAGCTGGAGTGGTCCGCCCTATCCGGCTGAGTGGGACTTAGTTCCATACCCTCCTAAGTTCAAGGCTCCAACCCTCCAAGCATTCGACGGAAGGGGTCACCCAACCAGCACATCTACTATTTCAAATCCCAGACCGGAATGTAGTAGATAATGACGCCATCCTGGCGCGACTGTTCATCGGCACCCTGAAAGGATTGGCTTTTGAGTGGTTTATGAAGCTCCCGGAGGGTTCTATCAAGAACTGGGGGGATCTAGAGAGCTGTTCTTGACACGCTTCTTCGAAGATGACTCCGAAGTCACGATGCCCACCCTTTTAGCTACCAAACAGCGGAGAGGGGAGTCCGTCAAATCTTTCGTGGAAAGATTTCGGAACACGGCACTCCGGTGCCCAAGCGGTATGACCCAGGCCACCCTGGTGGAAACATGCCGCCACAATCTCCAAACCTCACTCCTTGCTCAAATAGGAGTTGCTGAAAGCCGCACCTGGAAGCAGTTAGTCCAACAAGGTGAACAGGCTGAGGAGATTGTTGCCCGTGTCAGGGCAGAGGAAGGCAAGCTGCGGCCGGAAAGGTCGACAAGGCGTGCACCGGCACCAGACCCTCCCTCCAGACGAAGCGGAAGGATAATTTGGCGACGGAGACCAAATCTCCCACCAAACCTCAAACAGGCAGGGCAAGTGGCTCTTCAAGCCAGCCACGCCCTAACAAGCAGTATTCCTTCAAGGAGAAACACGTCGATTCGCTCTTCAAGCTACTCAACAAGAGCAATCGATTGAAGCTCCCTGAAATTAGGCGCCCGGAGGAAGTCGGCAAGACCGACAATCCCAACTACTGCATGTACCACAGGATGTTGGGACATCCTACCAAAAGGCACTACATCTTCAAGGACATTCTTCAGGCTCTGATTGACGCGGAGGTGTTAAAATTCCGACCAGAGCAGAAGAAGATGACGGCCAATGTGACGTCGGTTCTCCAGTTCGGGAGACAACCTCCAGCGCCTGCGGGGTAACTCCTATTCCAAGGGGAGAATTAAGAGTGGTCAACACAGACCCTCACCAGCAACAGGAGAAGGGCTTGGTAGCCGTCCCTACACCTCAGGGGGAAACCATGTGGGTCCACCCTGACCTCGTTAACGAACAGCAGTGGACTACTGTGACCAACAGGAAGTCCAAAGGCAAGGCAAAAGCTTCGTCCTGCCATGTGGTATGTGCCTCCTCCCGAGAAGCAGAGGATGATGTTCCCTCACTGACCGACTCAGAGGAGGAAACGATAGTCTTGGCCGCAGAGCCCAACCAACCAACGACGGGAACTCGCTCGGGTCAACCCTACTTAAAGCAGTACGGCGAAGTGGCGGTAAACCCTCCGCAACCGGCTGCAGAGCCAACTAGGCCCTCCACGAAGCCACCTGTGGAGAAGCAGAAGGAGACTCGATTCTCTCGAGCCCTTCAAAGAGGCATCGCGGAAGGGTCTTCGGCACCTTACCGCTTTGATGTCCTGGCTCAGCTGGCCAACATTCCGGCACGTATTACCTTGTATGAACTTCTTAGACTATCAAAGTCGACCAGGGAAGCTCTGCAAGAAGCTCTGGCAAATGCTGAGGTCTTCATGACCCAGGTGCCGAAGGAGGAAGATGTAGAGGATTGCCTCCACGCTTCCCAGAATGCCCCCTGCATCACCTTCACGGCAGATGATATGCAGGTGAAAGGGAAGCATGATCGACCCCTGTACTTCACAGGTTACATCGGATCATCTGAGGTGAACCGCATTCAGGTAGATCCAGGGTCCGCATTGAGCATTATGCCCCGCCGAGTCATGCAACACCTCGGCATCCCTACCCACCGTCTGAGCCCTACACAGACGACCATCTACGGGTTCAATGCCAACGGCACCCGTCCGATGTGGAAGATCAAGCTCAAGTGCCAAATTGGGAGCCTCAAGTCCGAGGTGACATGCTACGTCATCGATGCCGACACTTCTTACAATCTGCTGCTGGGACGACCATGGATCCACCGCAACTCCATCGTTCCCTCCACTCTTGACCAAGTCATGAAATACATTGACGTGAGTGGGAAGGTGCAAACGTTGGTTGCCGAAAGGTATCCGTTCAAGGGAGTCGAGAATTATTTCACGGATTCCCTTTTATATCAGGATCCGGTGGATGAAACCCCGCAACTGGAGGCGCCAGACTCTGGTAATGAGGCTGACACTGAGCCCGAGCAAGAAAAGTGCCTGTGGGAGTTAGAACCACTTGTAAAGAGCACTAATAAGCTCGATGTTGATAATACCACCGACGATGCAGGCGGTTGGTATATTAATGAAAGTCTAAACTTTGAATATTTTTCTGCGTGTGCATCCGATTCAATACCGTCGGATACTACTAAGACGTAGACGATGACATCTGGTCGGCAATGGATGCTTTGACATCATTGCATGTACCAGTAAAATCATCTTTCGGACATACCAGGATAATGGCGATGTGCAGGAATCTATATTCTTGGTTCCGGCAAGACGAAAAGGCCAAAGACCAATACTTTTCGGGCGAATCTCGTCTGAACCGATGCCCCGCGAAGAATCGAAAAGCGAGGAGGAATCCCCTCAGCTCGACCGTTATGAATCGAAAGCGCTCAGAATAATGAAGCAAATGGGGTACGATCTAACCAACAAGCCCGGGTTGAACTTCGGCAAAGGAAGGAGGACGCTACTTCGATCCTTTGTGCCAAAAGGGAAGGCCCCCGATTATTATCATCGGACGCGCAGGGGGTTGGGCTATGTATCAACTCCAGTCCCATCAGCCTCTGATTCTCGAGAGTCGTCAAGTCACGATTGCTCTTCAGACACGTCATCGTGGGAGTCAGATGTCAGTGTCGGCAACATCTTCAAAGGGCTTTCAGTAAACATGGTTTCAACAGGCCATCTGGAGGATGAAGATGAAGAAATGATCCAACCTGATACAGATCCTTGGATCAAACATTTGAATGCTCTTTGGATATCCGCTTTGAACAGCGTGAGCCACCCACAGATGACAAGGTTGTTCAGATCAACCTAGGAGATGAGGCCAACCCAAGCCCATCTTCATAAGTGACGGCTTGTCGCCTCCAGAGAAGAAGGATCTAATATCTCTTGTACAAGAGTATATAGATGTCTTCGCCTGGAACTATGAGGACATGCCAGGGCTTGATCCACAAGTGGCCATGCACCGCCTCAACATCAATTCGGACGTAAAACCTGTCAAACAACAGCAGCGACGGTTCCGTCCCGAAATAATGGAAGCATTCAATCAGAAGTTAGAAAGCTCATCGATTCTGGCTTCATCCGGAAGAACAACATCCCGACTGGCAGCCAACATCGTCCCCGTCGCCAAGAAGAATGGGAAGATCCGGATCTGCATCGACTTCCGTGATCTAAACGAGGCCTGCCCCAAGACGAATTCCCATTGCCAATCACAGATGTCATGATTGACAATACTTGTGGATTCGAGCGAATGTCCTTTATGGACGGGTTCTCAGGATATAATCAAATCAAGATGTATCCCGATGACGAAAAGCATACCTCCTTCAGGACTCCTCTAGGGGTATATTGCTACACCGTCATGCCCTTCGGACTGAAAAATGCAGGGGCAACATACCAAAGGGCCATGAACGCCATTTTCCATCAGCAAATGCGGAAAACGGTGGAATGCTATGTCGATGACATCGCGGTGAAAAGTCGCACTAAAGGCGATCACATAGCAGACCTGAAGGTGGTCTTCGACATCATGCGGGCTCATCAATTGAAGATGAACCCCACCAAATCCTTCCTGGGGGTAGCCAGTGGCAAATTCCTAGGATTTGTTGTGACTTCCACAGGAATCCATCTGGATCCAGAGAAAGTCCGCGCTATCCAAGAGATGCAACCCCCCAGAAGCCTCAAGGAGCTCAGGGGATTACAAGGACGATTGGCGTACATCCGCAGGTTCATATCAAACCTTTCCGGGAGATGCCAACCCTTCGCCAAGCTGATGAAAAAGGGTGTTTCATTCATTTGGGACGACGCTTGTCAAAAAGCATTTGAGGAGATCAAACACTACCTCACCCAACCACCAGTTCTTGCAGCTCCGGTGTCCGGAAAGCCTTTCTGGTGTACGTCCGAGCAATGGATCATTCCCTGGGAGCTCTACTAGCTCAGAATGATGAACAAGGACGAGAACAGGCAATCTACTATCTGAGTAGAACAATGATTGGGGCCGAACATCGGTACAACCCGATCGAGAAGGAATGTTTGGCACTAGTGTTCGCCATTCAGAAAATGCGACACTATCTGGTAGGCCAGACTATAAATGTCATATCAAAAGTCAATCCTTTGAGGTTACTTATGACAAAGCCTTCTTCACTAAATGGCCGGCTGGCAAAATGGGCCATATTGCTATCACAATATGAGATGCATTTTCTGCCACAAAAGGCTATTAAGGGACAAGCGGTGGCGGACTTCTTAGCTGAACACCCAGATCCGAGGGCAGCCAAGCTCTATGAGGATCTCCCAGACGAGGCCGCCGAAGTCTGCCTGACTCAGACGTTGTTCGAAAGTCAAGTATGGCAACTTTTCTTCGACGGTGCATCAAGGACAAGCCCAAAGGGACGCATAGTAGCGGGGGTAGGAGTGGTACTCGTCTCCCCACAAAATTATGTGATTCCCCGAGCTGTCTCACTGACCGAGCCCTGCTCCAACAATGTGGCGGAATACAACGCTCTTTTGATTGGGATGCAATTCGCCGATGAGATTGGCGTTAAAAATCTCGAGGCGTACGGTGATTCTAAACTCATCGTCAGCCAAGTTCGCGGAGAGTATGAGGTCAGACATGAAGATCTAGTACCCTATTACAATGCGACAATCCACATGGCCGAGAGGTTTCAAACTTCTACATCGACCATGTACCGCGCAGGCAAAATGCGCATGCAGATGCACTTGCATCCCTTGCTGCCTCCTTAGCCCTTCCAGCTGGAGTAATGGAGAAAGTATTCGTCTATAGCCACGACCTGTACTGTCCAAAATTTCACTCGGAGACTGCCCAGGGTCAACGGGAGATCATCACGACAAGGAAACACTTGAAGTGTCAACCGGTCTAGAGCTTAAAGACTGGCGATTCCCTACATCGACTATGTCTTGTACGGCATCCTGCCTGAGGACACCAGGGAGGCGGCTGCCATCCGAAGAAAAGCCCCAAATTCTACTATAATGCGATTTCGCGAACATTGTATCGTCGATCGCATGACGGGATCCTGCTCCGATGCCTCTCATCAAAAGAAGCCCAAGGAGTATTGAAAGAAGCCCACGATGGTACTTGTGGAGCTCATCAACCTGGCCCCAAATTGGCACATCGACTCCAAAGGTTGGGTTACTATTGGCCCAAGATGATCGCCGATGCTGTCGCTTATGCTAAGAGATGTCACGCCTGCCAAATACACGGCGATTTCATCCATCAAGCACCAGGGTACCTCCACTCTACGACCTCTACTTGGCCGTTTGAAATGTGGGGGATGGACGTGGTTGGCCCTATCAGCCCACCATCATCGAAAGGACATCGGTTCATTCTAGCGATAACCGATTACTTCTCAAAGTGGGCCGAAGCTATCCCTTTGAAAGAGGTAAAATCTTCTAACGTGATCAAGTTCGTGAAACATCACGTTATTTACCGCTTCGGTGTACCTCGGCGTATCATCCATGACAATGGACCCCAGTTCATCAGCCAGGCTTTCCAGAGATTCTGCGCGAAGTTCAGAATCCAGAGTGTGTCCTCAACGGCATACTATCCTGCTGCTAACGGTCTTGCAGAAGCCTTCAATAAGACTATTGGCAAGCTTCTTAAAAAGTTCGTCTCGAAAAGTCAACGAGATTGGGACGACAAGTTGGGTGAATGCTTATGGGCTTATCGCACAACTGTGCGAACCCCGACTAAGGCCACGCCGTTTTCCTTGGTATACGGATGTGAAGCCGTGCTTCCCCTGGAGATCCAAATTCCATCTCTACGCGTCGCCTTGACAGCGGAGATGACGACCGAGGAGAAGCATCGACAGCGACTCCAGGAACTGGAGGCCTTAGACGACAAGCGTCTGCAAGCCCAACAGCAAATCGAGCTCTATCAGGCTCGAATCACCAGAGCCTTCAACAAGAAAGTTAAAGTGCGAACTTTCAAGAAAGGCGACCTTGTCTTAGCCGTCCGAAGACCTATGGTCATGACGCACAAGACAAAAGGAAAATTTCAACCCAAATGGGAAGGACCATTTGTGATAGAGTCAGTCTACTCAAATGGGTCATATCGCCTCATAACTTCAAATGGCGATACACTCATGATGCCGATCAATGGCAAATTCTTGAAGAAGTACTATCCTTAATAGTACTCTTCCTCCGATCAAGTTAAAAGTACACCTCTGATCGATCAAGTTAAAAGTACACCTCTGATCAAACATCCGACGCCTCCGACGGCTAAGGATAGAGGAAAATGTTGGCCTTTGAGCCCGACATAAATCCTCGACAACTCATCATGCTGAGGGGAATAGCATGACTAGCCCAGCTCAAACGGTAGTTGGTAAAGGCATGTCAAACCCGTTGACAGCTGAGGATTTGCTAAAAATCCTAAGGGACACGTTCCCATTTGATCCGACGCCCTCGACGGCTAAGGATAGAGGAAAATGTTGGCCTTTAAGCCCAACATAAATCCTCGACAACTCATCATGCTGAGGGGAATAGCATGGCTAGCCCAACTCAAACGGTAGTTGGTAAAGGCATGTCAAACCCGTTGATAGCTGAGGGTTTGCTAAAAATCCTAAGTGGACTTGAGTCCACTCTTTTCTCCAAAAATCCCTTACCAATTCTCGTCCATAGAATGGTAGGACCACAAAATGCAATCATTACTACGTTAACACTATACCTCTGGTAATGAATACTCTTTGTTGAGTATAAACTTTGCTTGTTAACTCTGCATAGAGTAACAAACTCTCAAATTTGCCAAGTTAACACTATACCTCTGGCATTTCAAATTCCACTTGTCAATTCTCATCAATAGAATGACAGGTCCTCAAATTGCTCTTATCACGAGCCAATTCTTGTCAAGTTAACATTACACCTCTGACAAACTACTGTTTAAGTTAACATTACACCTCTAAGCAGTACATCGAGTGCCTGTCAAGTTAATATCACACCTCTGATAGTCACCTTTCTTCAGACTTCCGTATCGAAGCTGAAATGGACGATGCCAAGTTAACACTACACTTCTAGCATCCGAGTCATCGCTAAGTTCAACAATACACCTATGGCCATGACCTTTCCTCGACTTCTTCGTCTAAGTCGAGATGACCAATGCTAAGTTCAACATCACACCTCTAGCATTACCTCACTGTTAAGTTAAACATTACACCTATGACAGTGACATTCTGAGTTAAGTTAATATCACACCTCTGACTCACATCCTTGTCGAGTTAACACCACACTTCTGACAAGACTATCTCCAACCCGTTAAGTTAATATCACACCTCTAACGGTAAAAGCTTTACCAGATTCCTCGCGGGTCTAGTTTCACTTGTTATTCTCTTCAACAGAATAACAGGTCCACCTAAAGACATTGTTAGGTTAACATTACACCGCTGACAATGTTTTATCAAATTCCCCAGCTGACCTTGAATCAAGTCAATCCCAGACACTTGACAAAAGTTCACCTTCTCTGGGAGTACGCATTCCCCCTGTCACTTTCTTTTACAAAGTGGCAGGTCCACCAAAATCATTCTTTTGCTTCTAAAACAAAACATTCAAGACAATGAAGAGGCAAAAGGAAAAGTGTCACTTTTATTTATATCCAAACACATGAAAGTGATACAAAACGCTCTCTTATACAATAAGATTGAGTGTTACAATTAAGGAGTACAAAGAAGTCCCTCTCTCTCTCTGAGGCCGTACTCACTCCTTGAAGCCGCATCTGATCCTAAGTGCATGATGTCTGGAGAAGTGCCGAATTGTGGCGACTGTTGGAACCGATTGCACTTTGATGCGCGACGCCAACTTCGAAAGCGCCCTAGCTGACTAAGCCAGGAGCAATGGTGTTCTTGAGGTCCGGTGGCAACAGAAGAGCCTGCAACCCTTCGTTCAAGAGTTGATCTTTCCCCCGCAGGACATGGACTGTCCTTGATGTCACTTCTGGGATGGGAGAGGAAGAGGATCCTCTCCGCCACCACAACCGCCGGAACCTCATCGCCGTCATGCATACCCTGACCATCTCTTGCCATCAGGCAAGAGTGGTGCAGGAGATCTGAAGAGACCTTGGCGAGATTTGGGTCCTCGTCAGAGATATAATTTACTCTCTTACAAACGACGAGGACCATAATTTACTCTCTTACAAACGAATATTGAGCAAGTTCGCCAGCCGATATATTCTTTCCGGGGCCCAGCGAACCTAGAAAAGGACGATCAAGCCTACCTGCAAAGAATAAACAAGAGAATTAGAAAATCTGGAACTTAGTATACTTTAACAAAGAAAACTAAGTGACAGACGCGGCAGTCATTAGGGACTTCGGACGCGGAAATGATCTGCACACTCAAAACACCGCGTCAGCAGAAACAGACGCGAGTCAAAACTGTGCCACGCCCAGGATTCAAACGCGGTCTCAGTTTGCACCCGCGTCTAATGTACTAGACGCGAAAAACTTCAAACGCCGAAAATTGCCATCTCTCTGTTGGGTGAACAGGAGTTGCAAGATTCAGGTCTGAAACGCGCCAAGGCAATAGCCATGAGCAAAGCCAGCGTCAAGAGCCCGCGTTCAGAAAAGTTCAAGTCACCAGCACAAATTCCAGAATAGGAATGCACCAGGATTTCATTCAGATGGCTATGCCAAAATACAGGCTATGGACATCATCGGGGTGACATACCAGCAGAAACCTCTGTCCAGAGTTGGCCTCTCTGCATCCAAACGCGGGCGCGCAAGATGACATGAGAGAGGATTCCTTCTGAAGAGACCAAACAGAAGCATAAGAGCTCTGGGTCATCTTCATCCGCGGAGTCACCTTCATCCATGAAGACAGGGACCTTGTTAGAAGCTTTAGAGGAGGCGAGGTCTCTCAGGGCAAAACAAATGAAAACAGTCTAAGATTGGATTGTTGAAGAGGGAGAGGTGCACTCTATTTATAGGCAGTCCCTAATAACTGTCATTAATGGGGCATCAATCGGAACCGTCGCGCACAACTGTCAAAGCCCAATCAAAAACGGACGCGTGGAACGCTGCTTTGGAAACCGCCAAAGTGCGCCGGTTTTTCAACCGCCAGCGTCGGTTCTGCATGCAAGAGCATTAACGCCTAAATCCATTGAGAGGCCGACGCGTGGACAACTGCCTTGGGAAGCAACGGATGACCCGGAACCCCAATCGACAGTGAAGACTTGACGTTCAAAGATCTCCTAAAATCTTTCAAGTCAGGCTGCATTGAACGCAGATGGGAAAGTCGCGTCTCTTCAGCAGACAAGGCTGCGTATCCCGTGTCTGCTCGATCCGCGTCTTTCTTAGCAAGACAGATTCGCGTTATTCAGAGCCGCGTTTCACTCCATGGACTGACGACCGCGTCTCACTCTATGGATCAATGCTGCGTCTCATCAAGAAGACCGCGTATCAATCTGTGATTGACGCTGCGTCTCGCTCTATGGATTGACGCTGCGTCTCATCATGATGACCGCGTCTCACTCTGTGATCGACGCTGCGTCTCATCAAAAGGACTTAGTAAAATCTAAGTTCCTGTGGACTGACGACCGCGTCTCACTTTATGGATCAATGCCGCGTCTCATTAAGAAGACTCAGAGTCAAGGCCGCGTTTCATTAACAGAACTTAGTCTTACCTAAGTTTAATATTCACAGCCAGTTACCAAGGAGTTGGATTCGCCTACAGCTGAGCAAAGAAGATGGAGCAAAATTTTTCAAACTTTTATTATAAACAGTAAAAGTGGATACAAACACTCTAAACAGAGTGTCCTCTTCTTTACAAAAAAGGGGGAAAAGAAAAGAAGGCTAAATATCCTGGTTCGCCAAGGTACGGATTTGTTCCCTAAGGCGGTGAATCTCGTGTTGGCGCGTCCTTTCAGCTTCCATAATAGCCCGGTCCCGCAGCTCCTCTTCGGATAAGAAATTTCTTGCGGCCAGCTGCGCTCGCAGAGATTCCACCCTGGAAGAATGTAGAGACAGACTCTCTTCAGCTCGCGCCTTAGCAGCTTGTTGCTCCTCTAGCTGCTTTTTGATGGTAGCAAGCTTTTCCTCATTGAGCGCAAGCACAACTTCTGCCTTGGCAATGGTGTCCCGAGCCCTGATGATGACTTGCTCTGTGCTCTGCATGACAAGCTCGGATTCCCTTGAATCGCCAGCTAGTTTCTGACATTCAGCCTGGGAATATTCGAGGTTGCGGATCTCTGCAGCGATTTGTGCCTCCGCTTCCTGTCGCTCTCGTTCTTGAGCAGCTAGGAGCCTAGTCAGGGTGGCCTGGGCCTCACTAAAAGAGCCAGCATCTTCCAAAGACTCCAGCTCCTGCAGGTAGTCTCCCAGTTGCTCTACCACCCGCAGACACGCCTTGGCAAGTGAAGGGCCTCCGGTTAATTCGACGTTCACGGCCAGATTTTTAAGAAGCGTCTGGGCAAATTGGAACGAGCTGTTTCCACGTAAGATGAGATCAATACATGATCCCATCGAAGCGAAGAATTGCTGCACCATCTGACGTGCCAGTTCCCCCATGTCTTCACCACCTAGGAAGCTTCCCGACCCCTTTTCTGTCACAGGATAGGGGATATAAGGCGGATCTTCTCGCACAAGAGTCGTGCTAGCCGTCGAGACGGCAAGAGCTAGACCGGCCGCTGACGCTTCCGGAGGTACTACCTCTACAGGAGCCTCCACGACCAATGAGGGAGTAGTAAGCACGACCTCCTCAGAAACCTCCACCGCGACTTGAGCTGTATGGCCTTCTGGAAGAGTACCAACCATCGGACTCTCCACCTGAGCCCCCTCAGTCCTCTCTGCAAGTTATCGCAGCGTCAGCCACAATGATGGAAAAGCGAAACATTTAAAACGTCAGAGCTGCCTTACCTAGTTGGAGGTCCAGAGGTATCGAATCCTGTGGGGTAGAATTCTCCCCGGCTTCAGCAGTAACCTCCTCGCCTGGCAGAGTGAGAGCCTCCTCAGCCTTAGTGGTTGCTTCCTCTTCTGGCAGAGTGGAAGGCTCCTCAGTTTCAACAGCTGCCCCCTTTGAGGGTATCTCAGCAGCCGAGACCTCAATCCCCTCGGGCCGGGTCAACTCTACCACCATCTCCTCAATATGCGAGGAGGTTGTAGCCTCAGCATCTTCGGCCGACCCTGCAACATAAGAGAAGAATGTTAGAACATCCTCTTCAAATATGTAAAGAGAAATTAGGACGGAAGATGGAAAGAGTACCTTCAGCAGGGATAATCGCCAGCGATGGTGCAGTCGATGGCTCGCCCCCATATATTTCCGCCTCCGAGATGTGGAAGAATTTGCTCTGATCAGGAAGAGCGGGTTCATCGCCATAGTCGACCTCGTCTTCAAAGGCGCTTTCCCCCGATAACGAAGAAGACGACAGCGCAACGCGAGGAAGCTCCGCAACAGGAGCCTTACCTCCGATCACCCCAGTGGTAGGACTAGGGTCAACTGCCCTAGGACTAGAAATGAAGACGCTAGGAGACCCCGGCTGCCGTACCTCACCTCTCCCTTCATGAGCAGAAGGAAGCTCGGGCTGAGCTGAGAGTCCCGGAATCTCAACATCCTCTTCACCCATTATGTCGACCTCAAGCCGCTCATCATCATCACCAGCGGTGAGTTCATCAACAAGCTCCCCCTCCTCCACGGTCTTGCGGTGTGACCTAGGGGCACGGACTAGGGTGGGGAAATCTTCATCTTCCGACGGTTCCTCAACTCTAACAGGGACGTCTTCAGGAGGAGCCTCAACTCCAGCAGAGATGTCTCCGGATTGAGAGACTTCAGCCGTTAAGTCCCTCCGAGCCTTCTTTGGGGCAGGCTCAGCAATAGAAGCAGAGCGTCGACGACGCTTGCTCGCCAACTGCTTAGACCTCCTTGCCCGCGGCTCCTCCCTCGTGGCTGGTGGCTCCGCCCTTGTCGCTGGTGGCTCTGCCCTTGCCGGTCGCGGCTCCGCCCTCACTGCTGGGGGCTCCCTCCTCGATCTTCGCCCGACCTCCTTTTGGGCCTTCAGGTACTGTTCTACGAGTTTCGTCGGTTTACTAGAATCAGTCCTGGCCTCGAGACTTGCATTGATGCTCTCAATGCATGAAGACGCCGGAAAAAAGTCTGGCGTTTGGATGGCTTGGGAGTACCAAGTACAGAAGCTGAAACTCGTACGGCACTTGGGCCCCTCGAGAGGTAGACGAAAAGATACTCCCGTCCCTCCAGCCACACTATAGTACCAGGCCCGAGCACCCTCGAACAGGTTCCCTTCGAAGGCAAGTCTAGCATTGGGGTTCCCGACATAGAGCTGATCATAGCCGAACTGTCGAGCGAAGCGACTCGGCATGTACGGCTCAATGGTACATGACGTCCCTTGCCGGAAAAGCACATATCCGGGCCGGATATTTAGCAACCACCAGAAGGCCCCCGCGGATAACCTCGTGAAGTCATCTGGGCCAACAGAATCAACAAGTAGATCCCCGAAAGATGCATCAGGGATCTGGAGGAGGCAGCGATTGAGCTGGTAGTTTGCAGGGTCTGAAAGGCACTTCCGGACGTAATATATATAAGGATCACGCCATTTTGAACCCTCCAACCGCTGTACAAAAGGGACAGAACTCTCCCTCCAACGCGCTGCCGTCATCAAAGAAGGGCAATGCATCACGTACCAAGCAATAAGGTACGTGTAAGGCAGCTCGACACGAGGGTTGGGACGCTTCACCGTCGGACTCCCCTCTGAGTCAACATACGGCTTTCCCTCGGAGTCTGCAGTTTTTGGTGGCTCGCAGAAACTCTTAGTGAGCGCCCGCAGCCCGCTCTGAATACCAGCCGCCACGGCCGGGAGAAGGGCTATGGGGTTCCCATGAGCCAGGAGCACCGCCGGGTACACCACGTCAGCAACAATGACTTCATGCGGCAGCGTGGGCACCACACAGCGCTTCAGCCACAGCATCAGAAAGCCCGCCAACAGCGCCCGATCGGAGATAGGGGTCCGGGCTTGATGGTGAAAGCTCTCAAAAATCAAGTCAGGGTCAAAACCGTCCTCATTCGACTCCGTGGTGTAAAAACTGTCAGGAGCCTGGTCGATCCTGTCTTCAATCTCCCTGTCAGAGCTGGGATCCAATCGGGTTATCCGATGGTCTTTGGTGTTGACATTATTGAACAAGTAACTGGCCCAAGACAGTTGCTTGACTCCCTGCGACCGCCATTTGGTTATCTGGCCGCAAATGTGGAAGTGACATAGCACTTCCCAGTAGGTCTCATATATGAGGGGAAACTCCTCCTTCACATAGCGAAGCTCCACAGCGGTCGGGACATATTCCTCATAGGGAATATCCCCTGTCGACAGCCCCGAGACCTCGTGCAGCTCGTGCAGAGCAAGGCCCATCTCCCCGACCGGAGTGAAGAACGTCCCGTCGAAGGATTATAACGCTCTAGAATCCCGAAGAAGTTCTGAGAGCTTTGAGGGATCCCCCACTGCACGGCCCTGACTGCCGAGTACAGTCCCACGCGCTTTAGCAGACCCCCGAGCTCGGTAAGGACAAAGCCGACCATCCTGCCCCACCAATAGTTCTCCGTGGAACGGACCCACCCCGGCGCACGGAACCCAACCGGTAGTCACCCTCCGCCTCCATGAAGGCGTTGAGGAAGGTAGTGCCAAGTTGTGGTATCTCCCCAGCTGGAACCTCAGTCCTGCGCGACCCAGGGAAAAGGCCGATAACTGACCTGTCATGGCTATCATGACGGTATACTTTGTGGGAGCCCAAATCACCGAGAGTGATCTCGGGAACATATCGAGCAAGGTCCCATTCCATCTTCCGAGGGACGGACATATGCTGGAAGTAGGACAGCGGGAACATCCTCTCCATGTCCGGAAGAAAGAATCTTCCACCCTTTATTTGACGGAGCCATTTGTAAGTTCCGTCATACACGCTATGGCCGCCCTCGTGGATACGATCTCCGAAGAAGAAGGCAGGCTTCTCCAGCTTGATGCCAGCATCTGTTGCGAATGCTGCATCAGTCATAAACACCCGAAGAGTTCTCATGTCAACATTTGAGAGCCTCTCTCTGCGATCCGGTGACTTGTCAGCAGTCACAGGAACGGTCCTTTGTAATACAAAAGTCAAATCCCGGTCAGCACCACCTACATGACCAAAGTGGCACTTCTTGGCGAGTGAAGTAGCAGGGCGTGGCGCTGCAAAAAGAAAAGGACACTTAGTTAGATACTCTATCAAAAGCATAGAAAAAAAAATGCTAAGTGTTCATAATCCGCACGCAGAAGAGACACTGGACGCAGGAATTATCAAATTCGCGTCCAGACCTGCGCATCCACGCAGAAGAGACACTGGACGCAGGAATTATCAAATCCGCGTCCAGACCTGCGCATCCACGCAGAAGAGCACTGGACGCAGGAATTATCAAATCCGCGTCCAGACCTATGGGATCGGCGTCTCCACAACATTCTCCTTGATGTTACTTCTGGGGTGCGAAAAGAAGGGAGTTATCCACCTTAACCCTTCCACCACCATAATCGCCAGAAGTTAAGGAGGGTAACTCCCTTCCTTTCACATCCCCAGATGTCAAAGTGCTTGGACTCGGGTGCCAGATTCATCAAAATCAGCAGCTGATGAAACAGAACGCAAGGATCAAATCCGCGTTCTGTAAACTAAGTCCGCGTCTGAACCCTTCACAAATAGAAAATATTCTAAGTGAAGAATCTGAAGCGCAGGACTCAAGGGCGCGAGGGTCCAAACCCGCGCCTCGGTTATCAACCCAAAGACTGCGTCTGGGAATCAAACACGATTTAAAATTCGCGTGTTAAGGGTTCTTAAAAGTTCTTTGAACTTTCTTTAATGGCGAAACTTCCACCTAAAAGGCCTTTACCTTGGAGACCTGGGAGAACGACGTCCTGTGCAGAGGAGGAGCTGCCCCTCTGGGCCTCGGCAATGGTCGCCTTAGAGGACGACGCGGTCGGCTTGGCCTTGGGTGCCATTTGTGATCAGAGGTCAATGAAGAAGATGAGCAGTAATGGAGAAGAAGAACTCTCTTAAATCTCTGAGTAAGCGCGTTCGGAGAAGAAGATGCATCTCTCCAACTGTTGCCTTTTATAGGCACAGGGATTCGCGAAGATACGCGGCGTGTGGCCCGGTAGACGCTGCAGCGAGTCGCCGCTTGACGCGTGTAACAAAATCGTTTCTGAACGGAGAAGATCATGCGTCGCAACCCCGCCACGAGTCAGCAGTCGACACGTGGAGCAGTTCATTTAATGAACCAGGAAATCCGCGCGCCAAAAGGCGAAATTTCGCCGGTTCCCTAGGCCAGCTGGCGGCGTAATCATGACATGGCACAGAATTCGCGCCCAAAGAACGCACCTCCTCGATGGACATGCCACGTCAGCCTCTCCATGAATGCATTTGGAAGGTCGCGTCTCTTTAAGAAATTCGCGTCCTTCCAGTCTGGCCAAATATCGCGTCTGCCTTCTGAAGATCAGTCACGTCTCCATTGCCAAAGGACGCACGTTACAGAAATCGCGCCTTTACAGCAGTACCATCTCTGCTTTTTGAAAAAGAACCTGCGTTTGGCCTCCTGCTTCTGCAAAATCAGTTCAACAGTACACTGACGCAAGCAGACGACCAACCACTCCTGGCTTAAAGCACGCCAGTGACAGACTAAAAGCAATCGGGGAGGTTTAGACTGTGCATCTAGACACTCAACATGATCAACTCTGGGGGCTTCAAAGAGTTCAACAGTACACTCACGAAGATCAACTCCAGATAAGATTAAACCCGGAGCATCAACAGTCTAGTCATGAAGGCGAACTCAGCTAGAGTCCAAAGTATTTCGAAATCCGTCCCAGTTAACTGCGGAATGTCGAAAACTTTGGAGGGGGTTCTGTAGGCTGTCTAAAAATCACCAAGACAAGCCACCAAAACACAGAGATCCAAGATCCAGGCGCAAGGCTAAATGTGACAATCAAGACGCGAGAGATAACCCGCGTCTCAGCATCAAGGCGCGTTGGCTCAACGCCCGCGTCTCAGCATCAAGGCGCGTTGGCTCAACGCCCGCGTCATCAAGGCGCGTTGGCTCAACGCCCGCGTCTCAGCATCAAGGCGCGTTGGCTCACGCGCCCGCGTCTCAGCATCAAGGCGCGTTGGCTCAACGCCCGCGTCTCAGCATCAAGGTGCCCCTACCTTGGTTGTAACCACCCCGATTATGGCGCCATCCACCGCCCATGTAGCGGGGAAGTTGGCCCTCATCGTGGAGCACTTTTAGGGGGCACGATCACCCCCTAAAAACCCTATAAATAATCCAGTCACTATTGAGGGGACGACGATTATCGGGCAAGGGAGAGATTTCGAGGAAAAAAAAAAGGAGAGATCATCGACAGAGAGAGAGAAGACCCTTCAGCGAGCTTACTGAGTACTAGCCGCTCTTCGCCTACCTCCTCTTCTAGAGTTTTGGTAGACGGAGCTGAGTTACTCCCTCTACCTGCCAAGGAGAAGATCCCTCGATGGTCCAGAACGGTCATCTGGTCAACGGAGAACAAGATTCACTCTCCACCGCCACCGAAGAACCCAGCACTAAACAAAGGGGGAATTCAAGATTCAATATTCTCCCTCCCTTGTAACCGGAAGATTAAGCCGGCTGTAATTTTTCATCTGATTCAAGGAAACGTTACGCCAGCCACCCCTTTTCCGCGTCGAACAAAGAGTTAATATTGCAAGAAAGATCAGAGACAGAAGATAAGGCATAAGGTGGAGCTCCAGACAATTCAGCAGAGTCTCAGGCTAGGAGGTTAAATTTTCAAATGGTCCTAAAAATCTGATGGGTTAGATGAGGACTCCTCAGATTCAGATGGAGACGAGCAGGGGGATACTTAGCAGCAAACTAGACCGTTGAGGCGGTCAGACAAAGTTTCAGTGCCACCAATAAGATATGGCTGGGAAGATGATTAGGTCTCATTTACATTAGTAGTAGAACATGAGATCCTAACTGTTATAGGGAGGCGAATGAGACAGATGACAGTGACAAGTGATTACAACTATGGAAACACGAGATGGAGTCTTTGGATAGAAATTAAACATGGAGTTGGTGGATCTTCCAAAGGATTCCAAGGCATTAGGTTATAAATGGGTCTTTCGCAAGAAGAACAATGAGCAGTATAAACAAGATTAGTTACCAAGAGATATTCTCAGAAGAAGGGTATTAACTACAATGAGATCTTCTTTCCTATAGTCAAGCATACATTTATTTGGATATTGTTGGTGACAATAACTCAATTTGATCTAAAGTTGAAGCAGTTAGATGTCAAAATAGTGTCTCTGCATGGTGAGCTAGAGGAGAGGATATACATGAAGCAATCTAATTGTTTTCCCGAAGGCCCATCACTTTAGTTTTGATGAGGATTAACTCATCTAGTTATAGTACTAATGATCTTGTGTTTAATTAGTATCAGATATTTGATCAAGATCTTAGTTGTGTTTAGCATCAACAAAAGATTTAAGTCAAAATTTGAAGCTAGCATGTGTTGATTCAAGAGCTCGCGCATCAAGATTGCATCAACTACTCAAGAGGAATCTAGCTCGTTGGATCAAGGTTTGGACCAAGTCAAGAAGGAGAAGAAGACCTTCAAGAGAAGATTTTCAAGAAGACTTGTGTCATGTTTGTAAGTATTAAGATTTTATTTTTAGATAAAATGTAAAGGATAGATTAGTTGGTGGATTTCTCAAGTTCATATACACTCACACACAAGATTTATATGTGTTTTCATAAAAGTTTTCGTTTTAGAAAATACCGGTTTGATTTTTAAGCTTCAAATATACATGTGTTTTATCAAAACTTATTTTAGAGCTTATTGTCAAAAATATAGATATATCATCTTATATGTGTAGTGAATCATATTCATACACACTAAGCTTCAAAAATGTTTAGAATATCTTGTTTTTGTATTTGGAAAAGTTTTGAAAAATTCATTTTTGAAAATTACAGGTTTTTGTTTAAGACAAAACTTCTATATTAAAAAAATAGTTCAAGATGTTTGTAATATGTTTTGATTTTAATCAAACATGTTTGTATATCAAAATATATCGATGAACTTATTTTTATAGAATTTATGAGAATTTATGGGATTTTATTGAAGATAAAAAGACCAAATTTTAATCCTTAAAAACCTGTGTTCTGGCCTTCTGCCGGTCAACCGCACGATCGACCGAGCTAGAGGTCGGTCGACCGGACGGTCGACCGATGTTCACAAACGTGCACAACCCTGTTTGGCTGGAGGGCCGGTCGACCGACCCGGTCGACCACCAGAGAGTTCTGCTCTCTAGATCTGACCCCGGTCGACCGGGCGGTCGACCGGCAGAGAGCTTCTGCTCTCTGTATCCAGGCCTCGATCGACCGGCAGGTCAACCGATGGCACAACAGTCAGAAATCTGACTGTTGGCCGGTCGACCGGGCGGTCGACCGACAGTAGGATCTCCTGCTGAGTTGGCCTCCAACGACCATATTTTGGGAGCCTATATATTGGGGTTCTCTTGGACTGTTTTCAATAAGATTTTAAGTGAGTTTTCAAGCTAGTTTTTCCTACCTTTCTAAGTGTTTATCTCCTCTGTTTTAGAGCCAAATACTTCCATATCAAAAGGAGAGTTTTTCAAGAGTGGTTTGTAAAAGAGATTCCTTGAGTTTTTTTCACCACCAAATCAATCCTAGTTTTCTCACACACACTTGAGCTATCCATTGCTATATCAATCCTCTAGGGATCTTTGTTGTGAGAGTGTTTTTAGGTGATCAAAGTGTTGAGATCACCAAAGTGTTCTATTTTATATTTGAGGAGGCGAACTTACGGTTCGTGTTGTTTCGAGTTCTTGTGGGAGCTCGGTGTAGAGGTATGGCCCCGGCAAGCTAGTGTGCTTGCGTGTGTAGTTCTTGCGGGAACAAAGAGGGACTAGTGAGTCCAAGAGTTCTAGTGTGAACTCCTTGTAGGTGTTGCGGCACCGAGTGATCCGGTGGGATCGATTCTAGTGGAAATCCTTCATAGTGTTGAAGGCGGGGACGTAGATCAAGGGTGCTCGAACCTCGAAACAAATCTCCCGTGTTTGCGATTGCTCTCTCTGTCTCTCACTTGTGTTTATATCTTGCATGCTCTTATTGTTCTTATTCATTACTTGTTTGATATACTTGTGCTTATATTGATATATGCTTGGGGGTTGTTTGCTCACACTACAATTCAACCAAGAGAGCCATAGCGGCACCTCAACTCTTATCTAGAGGAATCTTGAGGAGATAGTCCAGAGCCCTTCACCGGGAATTCGGCTACACTCTTGTGTTATACTTGGTGTGTTTTACTTAATAGTTTTTAATTTGCATAAATAGTTTTAATTCCGCATAAATTCATCATCAGATTAGCTAGTTACCTATTCAACCCCTCTAGGTGATTTCAATTGGTATCAGAGCTTGGTGCTCTTATTTGAGTCTAACAACCCTGAGATAAAGATCCTCATTTTAGCAAATCACAATATTTGTTTACACACGCATGGACTTCATGACACCTCCCATGTTTGATATTCTTAACATCCATACTTGGAAGGTTAAGATGTCAATGTACCTCAAAGCCCTAGGTATTCATGTTTATTTTGCCACTATCAAAGATTCATATTATTTAAATGGTAAAAACCTTGAGGCTAATGCAAAAGCCATCCATGCATTAAAGAGTACCCTAAATGATGAATATTTATTTAGGATTTCTAACTTTGATTCGGCTTTATAGTATGAAACACTTTAGTCTCCCTTGGCGAACAAAAGCAATTACGCGGGGAGCGACTCGAATGATGGAAGTGTTGCTTCCAACTTGTACTACATGGTCCAAGGGGATAGCCCCCTTGAGGTAAACTCCGAATCTGAGCTTGATGAGGATGTTGACATGCCTTATGATGAGCTTGCTTCATTTTATCAACAACTTCTTGAAAAATATGATTTGCTTAAAAAGGATAATAATAAATTGAAAAAGAACAACACTTCTTTGTTAAAAGAAATGACTCTCTTAAAAATAAATATGCATGTATTTCAAAAGAAAATGATATGTTGAAAAAGGATAATATTTCCTTGTCTTCTAAATTAAATGATCTTTGTGAAGGAAATACTTCTTTGAAAAATAAATATTTTGGTGAAAAAAGAAAAGAAAATTATTTTGGAAGAAAACAACTCTTTGAACAGAAAATTTGTTTCAAAGAAAAAGGAAAATATTTCTAAAAAGAAAAGGGTTGTGATTCTCATACTTGCCATGCTCTTCATGCAACCATTGATAACAATGAGATTCAATTTTTAAAAAATAGAATAGATTGTTTAAGTTCAACCTTGAGCAATTGTGCATTTCATCATAATAAATTAGAAACCTTGTTTCAAAAGAAACAAACTCCACATGTACATGCACATCACCCACGGCACACATATGCACACTTTGCACATCTTGATCACACTCATTCTCATGTGCATACTAGAGTGTACAAATGTACACATTGCAGCCGCAAAGGCCATTTAGCAAAGTTTTGTTTTGATAAGATAAATCATATTAATTTTGCTAACAAAAATATTTAGGTTCCGAATAATGCTAACCCCCATGGACCCGAAAGAAAATGGGTACCAAAATCCCGACCTCTTGTGTCTGATGTAGGTGTGGCTCTTACATAACGTAAGAGAATTGGTGTCTTGGTGGTGGATGCATAGGCTAATGGACATACAATTGATGCATCACTATCAAGGAAGTTTGGTGGGAGGACCACCATGGTTTGGAGATATAGAGATGTACCCTAATGATTTTGGTAACTATCTCTAACTCCTTATTTGTTTACATGCTTTTAGATTATTGATTTTTAGCATGTTTTTTCGTGATTGTTATTAAATGCCATGTTATTTAGACTTATGACATACATGTATAGTAATTGAGATACACCCATGTTCATATGGATTCATATTTTGTGTTCTCACTTTAGTTTAGTTATTGTGTATATCATTACTCTAAAAACATGTGCATTTACCTTAATAATCATGTTTGTTTATGGTTTTGCACTTCATGTTTTGATTACATGTTTAAATGTAAATTTTCATTAAAACTTGTGCATATAATCGTTGTGCACAGTATATGAACATACACCTTTCCCGTATTTTACACACTCATTGGGAGTTTAGACTTCCTAGATTTGCACATCCAGGTAAAGGTGTTTATTACTTTGACTAGGTGATGATGGGTTTGTACGCATTATGATGAGTCAGGGTTTCCCTCTACTTGATTCGGGTAAATTTTGTTTACCTTGTTCCTGTCATTTTCTTGATTCTCTATATACTTCAGTTTTAGTAGCTATTCCTTTGCTATATTCATCTGTATCATGTGTAGAAATTTATATGTCATATTTCAGTGATATTTAATACCTTCGTAGTTTATTGATATAGCTTGTTCAGGTTACTTTAGGCTTAGCTTGTATATGTAAGGTATTCTCCTCGCGTATATAGGCCGCCGACTCTCATCGTGACTCTATTTTCGCGTATTTTGGGAAGCGGGGCGTGACACATGTTATCATCTGACACCTGATGGTGTAGTTCAGTTATGCATCACCGAGAGTACTAATCGACTAATAGATCACGTGCTGTGTATTATCAATGTGTTATCCTAAGCAACACCAATAACAAAATCAGAATTATCAGATATGATCTTAAATGGCTTTGACCAATCCAGAGCAGAGATGATTGGTGTAGAGATAAGTTTTTTCTTAAGCTTCTCCTAAGCAGCTAGACATCCATCATCAAAAGTGAAGGGCATGTCCTTAGATAATAGGTTGGTCAAGGGTCTAGCAATTTTGCTAAAGTCTTTAATAAACCTACGATAGAATCCAGCGTGTCCTAAAAAAGTTCAGATAAGTACATTTAGGTTTGGGAGCTGGGTTATCACATCTATCTTGGATTTATCTACTTTAATTCCTTTTCTAGAAATTTCATGGCCCAAAACAAATTCATGTTTGACCATGAAGTGGCATATCTCCCAGTTAAGTGTCAAGCTCTTTTCAACACAACGTTGGAGAACAGGTTCAAGGTGATGAAGACACTGATCGAAAGAATCTCCATTGATGGAGAAATCATCTATAAGATTTTGAGAAATATTCTACCATATTAGAAAATAGACTCAATATGCAACGTTGGAACATTGTAGGGGCATTGCACAGTTCAAAAGGCATTCAGCAGTATGCAAAGGTCCCGAATGGACAGGTGAACGTGATTTTTTCCTTGTCCTCTGGAGCTATAGGAATCTGATTGTACCCTGAGTACCCATCCAGGAAACACTAGTACCCATGGGTAGCTAATCGTTCAAGCATATGATCAATGAATGGAAGAGGAAAGTGGTCCTTATGTGTGGCAGCATTCATCTTTCGATAGTCTATGCAAACTTGAATCTTAGTGGGAGTCGTGTTTGGACTAATTATTTATTTTCATTCTCTACCATGGTGAATCAGGACTTTTTGAAACCGTGTGAATTGGGCTGACCCATTGACTATTAGAAATGGGATAAATTATTTTATTATCTAATAGTTTTAGAATTTCAGCACGGACAGCCTCTGGCACATAAGGTTTAATCTATGTTGCGGGTCCCGTTTAAGTGTCGCCACTTCAATCAGATTAATGTGATGTTGAACAATAACTAGACTCAATCCCTTGATATCAGGTATGGTCCAATCAATGACTTCTCTATATTTTCTAAGAACATATAAAAGGCTTTCTTCCTGCCCTGCAGTCAAAGGGACGCGATAATGGTCGGAGGAGTCTCTTTTTTCACCTAGATATACATACTTGAGATGGTTGGGCAGGGATTTCAACTCTAGAGGTAGAGATGATTCAGTGGAAGGAGTCAAGTTTGATGGCTCAGGATTAAGCAAGATTGGATTTGATGCCCAATGTGCAGCAGAATCAACAATTTGATCAAGGTTGAAATCTTCAAATTCCAATTCAAGCTCAACTTAGTCTCAAGTTCTATTTCCCTCACTGTAATCACTAGTTAAGTTCTCAATGAGGTTCACCTCAAAAGTTTGATTGTCCAAATCTTGGGGTTGTTTACCTAAATTGAAAACATTGACTTTCTTAGTCATGTCTCCAATGGTTAACCGCATGGATCCATTCCTACAGTTAATGACTGTATTTGCAGCGGCAAGAAATGGACACCCTAGGATGAAAGAGTTTGAGACCTAGTATTTGACATTGATTGGGTCTCAAGTTAAGTCAATAGGGTAGATAAAAGTTCCCAACCCGGATAAGGATATCAGTAATTTCTCCCTTAGGAACTTTCATGACCGCTCAGCTAATTGGATTGTAACCCAAGTCGAACTAAGCTCGCACAACCCAAGTTTTTGGTATACTGAGAAGGGCAGCAAGTTAATACTTGTTCCCAAATTAAAAAGTGCTCTATTGATTTCAGTCTGACATATTGTGCTGGCGATGGTAGGACAACTTGGGTCCTTGTACTTGACAAGGATTGAGCCAGATAATAGCTCACTAATGTTAGTGGCATGGAAGACTTTATTAGGCATGTTGGTTTTTCTCTTTTTGGTGCAATTGTCCTTAAAGAATCTGGCATATGACGGGACTTGTTGAATGACGTCAAGAAGGAACACATTGATTTTTACTTGGTTAAATATCTCAAGTATCTTTTTCATTTGTGCAATTTGTTTATTGTTGTTTTTAAGCCTATCCGGGAATAGGACTTTAGGCTTGTGCACTTGTTCAGCTGACTTGTCTTTCTCAGACTTTTTAGAAGTAAAGGAAGTTGAAGTATAAGAAGTGGAGGCTTGTGTTGATTTGTGCTGGATGGGTTCTGATAGCATTGATACTTGATTATCAACTTGTTTTCCCAACCTCAATGTGTGAATAACATTGCACTGATTGGTTTGTGAATCTTGAGCCATATGGACTTGATTAGTGTTTTTAGGATTGATCAAAGGCTGGCTAGGCAAAGTCTCTTTGGACCTTTCACTTAGAGAGCTAGTCACCTGACTCATTTGAATTATTAACCTAGTGATGACTTGTATATGGTTATTTAACATTTGTCTCATGTTTTGCATGAAAGAGATTTGGGAGTTGATTAGAGTTTTCACACTCTTCTCCACAGTCAATTTTTCTCAGCTGGAGGATTTTGGAATGAATGGTGTGGAACTTGGCTTGGATAGTCTTGTTGAAAATTGGGAGCTTAGAAATGATTTGAAAATTTTAACCTTTGATGGTCATGATTGTTTTGGCTCCACGAGAAATTATGGTGATTTCTCCAGCTGGGATTGTATGTCTGTGAAAAAAAATTATTGTGGGGCATTGAAAAGGTTGCATTCATGTGTTCAGGCAACATTTGCTGGGCTAGGATGACATGACACTCTTCAAAGACATGGTTCATGGCTTGACAGTAAGTGCAACCTAAAATTGTGATTTGGGATGGGCTGACTTGATTCAAGAAACAGGCTTTTTGGTTTCCAGGACTTTCAGTCTTCTCATTAAGCTAGCAATTTTAGTCTCAGCAGTGATGGATGAGTCTATTGAATGGAGACCTCCCTTTGAAGAGATGGGGTTTAAGTTCTTAGATTTTTCTGGAATAGGTTCCCATTTGATGGTTTTCTTAGCTAGATCCTCAAACAATTCCCACCCTTAATTTTCATCTTTTTGTAAGAACCCCCTTGGCACATGGTCTCTAGGATTGTTTCATTTGATAATCTAGACCATCATAGAGAATCCGGCACTGCCGCCATTTCTCTATGTCATGATGAGGGCACTGGACAAGGAGATCTTTAAATCGCTCAAAGTATCTCCAAAAAGGTTCGCTAGAGTCTTGTTTGAATTGCATGACATTTTTCCTAATGAAAGCGGTCTTTAAATCTTAACAAAATCATCCCACGAAGTGACTGAATTTACAGCCAAACTGTAAAGCCATTTCTTAGCTAGGTCCTTAAGGGAGAATGGAATGAATTTCAATCTAACAACTATTGGGAAACAATCATTATGCTCTAATACCAATTGTTGTGATTTCAGGGAGGACGCCCCCATGACCGGATCGACTGAGGTGGCGCAGCGGATACGAACCACAGGATTTACTACGACAATTTGAAGAAGAGAAGAAGATATTTCAAAGTAGATAGAAAGCCAACGCACAATATAACGTGGTTCCACCGATCAAACAGATCGTGTGTACGTCCACGAAAGAAGGGAGAGAAATTTTATTAAAACTTTGAAGGAGTACAATAAGAATTACTTACACCTCACGCTGAGAAGATCACAAGCCCTTGATGGCCGCCAAGAACAGCGAATCCTTGTGGCTAAGCTTCTCTCACGAATCTCTCACCTAGATGAATTACACTCTTAGGAATTACAAATTCATAGGATTCTCTTGGAAAACATTGAAGGCCACCCTAAGGGTTATTTATAGATCATAGAACTCTTCTAATTCTAAACAAACTCCTTCAATCAGAATAAAGAAAACTTGATCCAACTCGGACTCAAAACACTTTCAATTAGAATAAAGGAAACTTGAATCTAAATTCGGACTCAAAATAGATCCAGAAAAGAAAACTGTCAAATCTAACATTAATCAAACTTCATGATGTATTCACATCATAACCCCTTGAATACGTCCAAGCTGAGAATAGCCACTACGCTCCATGTGCTCGCATCCACGCATAATTGAACAAACTTGACTTCATCTCCATCTCACTCTCTCTTCTACATAACATGTTCATAGGGTTCACAACTTGATTAGGTCGAATAAGTTCAAGCCAACCTGAACTATATTACTCAATGATCTTCTTGATCTACACAAGATCTATGAGAATTTACTCCAGCATAGGAGTAACGATCTGGACTACCTTATTGCGCGCCTAGTCCCAATCTCCCATCGGGGTACAATTGAACATCCAAGTTTGAATCCATTGTAGTCTCTGATTGTTCCACAACCACCGCTTTGAAACCGAGTATAACTGCCCACCAACTGTAACCTCCGAATTTCGCAATACATACACATTGCCAACACGTTTGACTTGAAACATCAAATGGGCCTCTTTGGGAACTTCTATAAGATCACCTTTCGAACTGAAATAAACCCTTCCCCTTGTAGGGCTCCAAGGGAGATGAGATTATACCATGATTCAGGAACATGACAAACGCCTTGAAGAGTAGTGATGCATCCATCATGAGAACAGAACTGAATTGTTCCTTCGCCAATCACCTTGCTTTTAGTAGAATTCCCCATGAAGACTTTCCCCCCTTGAACTGAAATGTATGAAGAGAAAATCTTTCTATTGGAACTAATATGCTCTGAACATTCAGAATCTATGACCCATTTATCTTTGTTACCAATTGGTCTATCTGTAACAGATAAAACGTCACATTATTCTTCATCTCCTTCAACCAGTTCAGTGATATTAGCATCTGATTGTTTTTCTTTTGAAGCCAACACTCAAATCTAATGTGCCCCTTCTTGTGACAATAGTTGTAGGCTGTCTAAAAATCATTAAAGACAAGTCGTCAAAAGCAGAGTCCCAAACTCCAGACGCAGGGCTAATCAGCCAGCACTGCAGCATCAAGGCGCAAGGGTCGAAACCCGCGTCTCAGCCAGCATTGCAGCATCAAGACGCGAGGGTCGAAACCCGCGTCTCAGCCAGCATTGCAGCACCAAGGCGCGAGGATCGAAACCCGCGTCTCAGCAGCACTGCAGCGCCAAGGCGCGAGGGTCGAAACCCGCGTCTCAGCAACACTGCAGCACCAAGGCGCGAGGGTCGACACCCGCGTCATAGCTAACACTACAGCACCAAGGCGCGAGGGTTGACACCCGCGTCTCAGCCAACACTGTAGCACCAAGGCGCGCAGGTCGACACCCGCGTCATAGCCAGCACTGCAGCACCAAGGCGCGAGGGTCAAAGCCCGCGTCTCAGCCAACACTGCAGCGCCAAGACGCGAGGGTCGAAACCCGCGTCTCAGTTATAACTTCCCTCGTTATGGGGTCAATCACCACCCACATAATAAGGAAGTTTACCCCCATTGTGGAGTATTTTTAGGGGGCACGTTCACCCCTGAAACCTTTATAAATAGCCCCGTTGCTATGGAGAAAGGGTCGGTCAATTGGAGATCAGAGAAATCAAGGAGAGGAGCTTGACTTGAGAGTTTCCACAGAGAAGGAAAGAGAGTCCAACTCTTCAAGTAACTTGCTGCGTACAAGTCAATCTTTGCCTATAATCTCTTTGAGATTCTTGGTCGACAGAGCTGTGTTACTCCGTCCGCCATCCGAAGAGAAGATCCCCAAAAGTTCCTGACGATCACCCGGTCAACGGAAAATAAGATTCACTTTCCATCGCCACTTGAAGAACCCAGCACTAAACAAAGGGGAGATTCAAGACTCAACATCTTCCCTCCCTTGTAGTCGGAGTATAAGTTTGTTGTAACTTTTCAATTGATTCAAGAAAACTTTATGCGAATTTTTCTACTACGTACCAAACAAGAAATGGCGACTCCGCTGGGGACTACTTTCGTCACTGACGAACAAGTTGTGGCGCAAGGTGACGTCCTCTACAAGGGGAAAATGGTCGAATCACTCGTCGTAGAATTCGACCAGGCAAAGTATGAAGAATTCCTCTCTTCCGGCTCCAAGAGCCTAAAGGCCCGCGCCTACCGCAGGGTCTCTACGGGGACTTGCCCCGAAATCCACTCTGAGCCTCTCTCAGAGGCAGCTGCTGTGAGGGATGTTGTGGCCAATCACGCCACGCGTGACACCCGCGCCAACATCTCTCAAGAGACCCGCGTGGTCAAGTTCTCTGGTGTCTAGCCAATCCATCCTCTTCCTCAGCACCAGGCCGTCGTTGGTTTCTCTCAACCCCCACGACGTAATCGGAACGCTGAGCGCCGACAGAGGAGGCGTACGCGTCAACTGCAAGTTGGAACAACTGATCGTCCAACTGAGGTAGGACGCAAGGTTCAAACCGGCGTCTCTACCGCACCACATCCGGCACGCGAAATCCGCGCTTGGCAGCCCAAACATGAGGTTCACCAAGTTGGCTCCTCTGAAGCCCCACTCCCCAGACGCCAAGGCGAAACTCGCACGCCTTGTCGAGTACAAGGGGCACACGCCTCTAGGCGTGGGGCCCAGCAGCCCTGCATCTCTCAAGCGTCTCTGCCCCGACGCAATAATCAGCAACGCTATAGCCGCGTCTCTTCTCAGCAGAGACGCCAGACGCGCGTCCTGAAGCCACGACGCGAGAACTGAAAGATCACCTAGAGGGGGGTGAATAGGTGATAATGCTAATCTAATGAACTCAATGCGGAATTAAAAAAAACTTAATGCAATACACTCAAGTGCAATCAACAAGTGATGCACACACATCCAAGCCAAGCAATATGAATGCACAATATGAATAGTTGCAAGGCACAAAGTAAAGAGATAGATAGAGAGAGTCAATGGATCAAGCGCAAACAACAAGATATGTTACGAGGTTCGAGCACCCAGCTCTACATCCCCGCCTTCGATACACGAAGGATTTCTAATCCACTAGCAAGTCCACAAAGAACTCTCACAAGGAGTACCCAACTCCTCTCTTTACAACCACAACCTCCTCCTGAGGCAAGCTCCAATCCAACAAAACAATCACCTCACAACCCGAGGGATTAGCACAAAGCAAACACAAGGATCACCTCACAACTTGAGGGATACAACCCAAGGCACAAAGCCAAACAAAGATTGGGTTTTTAACTTGGTGGTCTAAACAACAACCACAAACAATTTCTTTCTCCCACACAAAGATCCTATAGAATAAGAAAGTAGATGTTGCTCAAGTGTGGAGAAAACCAATGGAATGGAAATCAAAATCACAAAGAAAATCCTTGGGAAAAACTGAAACCAAGATATAGAAGATGAATCAAAACTCTTTTTCCCAAAACCCTTTTCTTTGAATTTCCAAACCCTAACAAAAACACAAAAAGATTGTTCAATTTGAATCCAAAAACTTCTTTTGATTGCTGTGAAAACACTAGAGAGTAGGGAAAAATTTGCACAAAAATTCTTAGAGAAAAACTCTTTCAAATGGGGTATTTATAGGCAAATCTGGAAACTAGCCGTTGGCAACAGATTTTGCCAAAATAGCCCTGCCGGTCGACCGCACGGTCGACCGTCCAACGGTCATATTCTGACCGTTGACAGCTATCGGTCGACCGCCCGGTCGACCCAAACAAACAGAGAGCTCTGCTCTCAGACCCGGTCGACCCAGACGGTCGACCGTCCCAAGTCTGCCAAACGTGCACAAATCTGTGCACGCCGGTCGACCGACTTCAGCCAAGTCGACTTGGTCAGAAGACTAGTCGACTGGTTGAAGCCTGGAACAGAAAACTGGGTTAAAAACATGTTTAAATTCTTTTATCTTTTCTAAAAATCACCAAAAATAGTTTTATCATTTTGCATTGATATATAAACACGTGGTAAAAAGTTTAGCTCAAATATCAATCAATATGAACTATTTTTGTGTCTTATCATTTTTACCAAAAATCAAAAACTGTATTTTCTAAAACTTGGATTTTGAATAGAAAATACGTTTTGTCCAAAACTCTTCCAAATACAAAAATATGATATTTAAACACTTTGAAGCATGATGCATATGGATAGAAATTCAATATACATGAAACAAATATATATCCATGTTTTTGTCAGTAATTCCAAAATATGTTTTGTCAAAAATACCAAAACATAAAACACATGAAATAGACTATCAAACTAAGTTTGTCTAGAAAATTAAGCATGCATGTATATAGAACAAATCATATATACATTAAACCATGTAAACTTGTTTTGATCTATCTATTCATGAAAACCAAGATCGGTTAAACCTAAACCGAAAAACCGAAAACCAATATTCAAAATATGAAACGTGTGTGTTGTGAACTTGAGCATATCATACTATTCTAATCTTTACAATTTGGATCTAAACACAAAACTAAACTATGGTACCGATGTCTTCTTGTAGAGCGCAAACTCCAAGCCGACTCGATCCAAAACTCCTTGATCCACCGAGCAAGTGCTATATATATGATCTTTGACGCTCGGGCTCTTGAATCAACATGAGAAAGCTTCCAATCATCTTGTTGAAGCTAATCACCAACTAATAACTTGATTAATGATCTGAAAGTAAAATCACAAAATTATTAGTACACATAACTACATAAGTTAATCATCAACAAAACTAGAGTGGAAGGCCTTTGGGCCAACAATCTCCCCCTTTTTGATGATGATAAAACTCATGGAGTTATATATGCATGGATTAAAGTTAAGCTTCAAAGAAGCTCCCCCTTAACTCATGCATAAACAAATAAACATAAAACAATAAATAATATGCAATAAAGGCTCTTAACCATGAATCATGAAACATGCATATCTATGCATAAACAATAAAAGGTTCTAGATACCAATGAAATGTTTAAAACAAAACATGCTCTAGATACCAATTACAAAACATCCAATTACAAAACATGCTCTAGATATCAATTAAAATTAAACTAAATTAAACTTAATATATGCAAAAACATAAACATGCATATAAACTCAAATTCTTCTCCCCCTTTTTGTCAATCATCAACAAAGGGGTACAAACCAAAACAAAACAAAATCTTCTCTCTTTTTAATACAAAGAATGAATCTTCAATAAGGAGTAAAGACAAAACCAAATCAATAAATTTTTCTCCCCTTTTTGTTTGAAACAATGAATCAATAAAATAATATTTTCCCTTTTTGTCTAAAACAAAAACAAAGTCAATTAGAGGTGACAATCAATTAAGGTACCAATTGAAAATAGTATCTTGATACCAATCGAAAGGAAACAAACAAAAATATTGATACCAATTTTAAACAAAATACATGAAAATCTTGATACCATTTGAAATTAAACATAATAAATTTTGAATGTCTAAACAAAAGTTTTGAAACATATGATACCAAATTGTAAATATTTTTTATTTTGAACATATGATACCAAATTTGAAATTCTCAATCATAAAGTAAGGGAGTGGGAATCAAATACCAATTGAAAGACAAAATCAAATTTTCTCCCCCTTTACGAAATACCAACTAAAATAATGCATAAGCTTGATACCAATTTAAAAGTAATCAATTGAAACAAAATTGAAGCTCAAGCACTAGCATAAACAAGATTTTGTGCTTAAGGATATAGAGATATAATAAGCACAAATAAAACATATATATGTATGAAAAATAGATACCAATAGAAATTGATATTCATACATACATACAAAATATATATGAGTATACAAGAAATGTCAAGATTGATACCAATTGAAAGAATTCAATGATACCAATTGAAATAACAATAAGATCAAATGTATGTCTCATATCATCTACCTCCCAATCATGGTTCAAGTTTTAAATGATTTTCATGTTAAAGCATACAAGAACATGATCTCCCATCTATCCTCCCATTGAAGGTAGGGGTTTTCAAAAATAGATTTGAAAATGTAGTATGTTTGAAAATCTCTACCATAGTGACGAATACGAACTAGTTATAGGAAAAACTAGTACGAAATCCTTCAAGTAAGGAATAAAATAAAATTGTTTTTCATGAAACACATGTAAATCACATGATCACTAAACACTCAAAGTCCGTAAAGCTCATATCAAATTCTCATGAAAACAAATCATGAGTAAACTAATAAAGTGAGTGTACAAGTAAAATGTGACACATATCAACATGAAAATATTCAATTAAGCTCATATGAAATTCCTTGAAAACATGAAATTCATCTAAGATGTGAAATCACCAATTGAAATCATTTTAAAAACATGAAATTCATAATAAATGTGAAATCACTTAGCACACATGAAATTCATCCAAATGGTTTAAACATCAAGGCATATGTATGTCATGTACAAGCTAAAGTATACATACATATCCTAAACATAATGAGTCCACAAAAGTATATGCATGAAGGCACGTGGCTCAAGGATGTATATGTATAAATGATAGTTTGGACAAGATGGACATATACATGAAGTTAAAACAAAATAAGTAAAATGATGAATACAAGTCAAATGCAAGAATCATCAAAACTAGACTATACTAGTACATCAAGTGAATACAAATGAGCGTTCAAGCACAAACATATATAAAGGTCTATTTGTAGCTCACTAGTTGTACAAGTATAAATCCTAGTCTTAATGAAAACTTATCATTCAAGCAAGTAGTCAAAACATGAAGCATAAAGCGGGAATCATAACCCAACATGATAAACATAATAATCAAAACATGAATTATTAAAACAAAAAGTCATAGTCAACCATATGATTAGCATGACAAAGACATGCGCATTAGATCTATGATTAATATGATAGCTAAAACATAAAGAGAACACAAAATATTGGTCCATACTAAACATGGGTGTCTCAACAACTAATCTTATAAAGCATAAGTCTAATAAACATGGCAAATATCATACTAATCATGAAACAATAAAACATGATTCAACAAAACGAAAAACATAAACATCCACATAGTCATAATGCATATGCATGTGCATTAGATTTAGGGCATACATGTTAGTTTAAACAAGGTGAGAACACTAAATATAGATCCATATAAAACATGGGTGCTCAAGTAACTAAACATGTATAATACTATTCTAATGAGCATGGCATAAGCATAATGAACAATAAACCATGACATGCTATAAATAGATGAACATGAAAAGCATGCAAATAAAAATTGGGAGTTAGAGAATGATACCAAAACTGATGAAGGTGCATCTCTAGTTCTCCAAACCACGGTGGTCCTCCCACCAAATCTCCTTGAGAGTGAAGCATCCAAATGGTTCTCTTTTAAGCTTAGAACGCATCCACCTCAAGGCACCAATACTCTCACGTGATGCGAGGGCTCCCATCTACATCAAAAAGCATAGAGGTGGTCTTTGGTACCCATTTCTTTTTGGGTCCACGAAGGGGTTAGTATCTTTTCTAACCCAAACAAGATTAGTTGCTAAATTTTCATGAAAAACACGATCATAACAAAATCAAGCAAGGTGACCTTTTCGGCCACAATGTGTACATGTGTATACATGAGCATATGTGTGATGGTGGTGTCCGTGGGAAGCACGTGTATGCCGTGAAGGGTGTGCATGCAAAGATGGACCTTGTTTCTTGCGAACCAAGGTTTCCAAATGTGAATGATTCAATATGCATTGGCTCAAAGTGGAGCCCAAACATTCAACACTTTTCTTCAAAACATTTATATCATTTTCAATAGTGGAAGATAAAGTGGAGCATGCAATAGGTGTGCAAGAAGAAGAAGAAGCTATACTAGCATGGCACACATGAGAATCAATATCAATTTTCAAAGATTCATTTTTCTTCAAAACCAAATCCAATTCTTTTGTAATTGAATCAATTTATTTTTCAAAACAAGGTTATCTTTTAAAACAAAATCCAATTTAGAAGATAAAACCTCATTGTTTTTCACAACATCATTACAATCACTTTTGTTTTTCAAAATCTCAATCTCATCAAGGGCAGGGTCTAGTTGAGATCTTAGTGAGTCACGTTCACTAGTGATCTGTTCCTTTTCTTGCAAAATCAATTCAAAATTAGAACACAAATTCTTTAATTCATTTTTCAAAACAAGGTTGTCCTCTTTCAAAAGATTGTGTTTTTTCAATAAATTTTCAAGCTTTTGAGCAAGTTCCAAATTTAAAGTTTGAACTTCAAAACAACCATGGCAATAGGAACTAGAGCTATTATCTAATTGAGAATCTGATTGTACCTCAAGGGAGTTATTCCCTTGGACCATGAGGCAACGCTCTTCGGACTTTTCTCTCACAGATCTCCTCATCTTGTTGATAATCCTTGGAAGCTCGGGAGACGTCAATAAGCTCCAAACTGTAAAAGCCGAGTCATAACGATCAAACACCGGTAAAAGATGTTCATTAAGAGATGCTCTAAGTGCTAATACATTTGCCTTTTTATGCTTGCTACTATTAGGGAATGATTCCATAGTGGAGGCTTGATAAACTAGATGTCCTAGTCTTTTCAAATGGCTACTCATATTGGCCTTCCAAGCATCAAGTCTAATATGGTCAAACATAGGAGGGCTATCCATGAGAGCAAATTAAATGAGTGCAAATGAACAATGCAAATGAAGATTAGCAAACCAAGATCTCACTCCTAGGTGGTTAAACCTAATATCAGGAGTACTACCTCTGATACCAATTGAAAGATCAACTAGAGGGGGGTGAATAGGTGATAATGCTAATCTAATGAACTCAATGCGGAATTAAAAAAAAAAACTTAATGCAATACACTCAAGTGCAATCAACAAGTGATGCACACACAACCAAGCCAAGCAATATGAATGCACAATATGAATAGTTGCAAGGCACAAAGTAAAGAGATAGATAGAGAGAGAGTCAATGGATCAAGCGCAAACAACAAGATATGTTACGAGGTTCGAGCACCCAGCTCTACATCCCCGCCTTCGACACACGAAGGATTTCTAATCCACTAGCAAGTCCACAAAGAACTCTCACAAGGAGTACCCAACTCCTCTCTTTACAACCACAACCTCCTCCTTGAGGCAAGCTCCAATCCAACAAAACAATCACCTCACAACCCGAGGGATTAGCACAAAGCAAACACAAGGATCACCTCACAACTTGAGAGATACAACCCAAGGCACAAAGCCAAACAAAGATTGGGTTTTTAACTTGGTGGTCTAAACAACAACCACAAACAATTTCTTTCTCCCAGACAAAGATCCTATAGAATAAGAAAGTAGATGTTGCTCAAGTGTGGAGAAAACCAATGGAATGGAAATCAAAATCACAAAGAAAATCCTTGGGAAAAACTGAAATCAAGATATAGAAGATGAATCAAAACTCTTTTTCCCAAAAACCCTTTTCTTTGAATTTTCAAACCCTAGCAAAAACACCAAAAAGATTGTTCAATTTGAATCCAAAAACTTCTTTTGATTGCTGTGAAAACACTAGAGAGTAGGGAAACATTCGCACAAAAATTCTTAGAGAAAAACTCTTTCAAATGGGGGTTTTTATAGGCAAATCTGGAAACTAGCCGTTGGCAGCAGATTTTGCCAAAATAGCCCAGCCGGTCGACCGCACGGTCGACCGTCCAACGGTTATATTCTGACCGTTGACAGCTATCGGTCGACCGCCTCGTCGACCCAAACAAACAGAGAGCTCTGCTCTCAGACCCGGTCGACCCGGACGGTCGACCGTCCCAAGTCTGCCAAACGTGCACAAATCTGTGCACGCCGGTCGATCGACCCGGTCGACCGACTTCAGCCAAGTCGACTTGGTCAGAAGATTAGTCGACTGGTTGAAGCCTGGAACAGAAAACTGGGTTAAAAACATGTTTAAAAATTCTTTTATCTTTTCTAAAAATCACCAAAAATAGTTTTATCATTTTGCATTGATATATAAACTTGTGGTAAAAAGTTTAGTTCAAATATCAATCAATATGAACTATTTTTGTGTCTTATCATTTTACCAAAAACCAAAAACTGTATTTTCTAAAACTTGGATTTTGAATAGAAAATACGTTTTGTCCAAAACTCTTCCAAATACAAAAACATGATATTTAAACACTTTGAAGCATGATGCATATGGATAGAAATCCAATATACATGAAAAAAATATATATCCATGTTTTTGTCAGTAATTCCAAAATATGTTTTGTCAAAAATACCAAAACATAAAACACATGAAATAGACTATCAAACTAAGTTTGTCTAGAAAATTAAGCATGCATGTATATAGAACAAATCATATATACATTAAACCATGTAAACTTGATTTGATCTATCTATTCATGAAAACCAAGATCGGTTAAACCTAAAACCGAAAAACCGAAAACCAATATTCAAAACATGAAACGTGTGTGTTGTGAACTTGAGCATATCATACTATTCTAATCTTTACAATTTGGATCTAAAAACAAAACTATGGTACCGATGTCTTCTTGTAGAGCGCAAACTCCAAGCCGACTCGATCCAAAACTCCTTGATCCACCGAGCAAGTGCTATATATATGATCTTTGATGCTCGGGCTCTTGAATCAACATGAGAAAGCTTCCAAATCATCTTGTTGAAGCTAATCACCAACTAATAACCTGATTAATGATCTGAAACTAAAATCACAAGATTATTAGTACACATAACTACATGAGTTAATCATCATCAAAACTAGAGTGGAAGGCCTTTGGGCCAACAAGAACCGCGTCTCTGAACCCCGCGTCCTAGCTATACAGAGCAAGGATGCCTCCCGCCCTCGGCATTACGAGGCTAATCTCTTTGATCCTCCTCCCACGGATCTGAGAGATTATTTGACGAAGAAAAGAAGTGCTAATCGAATTACTTCGTCATGTTGCTGCGAACGGCTTATCACGATGCTCTCTGAGTGTCGTTGCAGTTCAGGTGCAAACCAGCAGTCTCTATTTAGACAGCTGACCCTGATTCCCCGATCAGCTAAAAGGAGTCGTTCCCACAGGAGGAGGGTCTTCTCTGACACTGAATATCCCGAGCTCACTGCAAACATGGCGAGCAGGAGCAGGGGAAAACAACCTGCAATCAGTTCCGATGATGAGTCTGACACAGAACCGGAAGGACTGTACCGACACACTCGCACCCGGATCGGGGCAATCCCCCCGATTGACTACAATGCTCTAGCCCGGGGCATTGAGGTGAATGACTCGCATTTCGCTATTGCAGAGTCACAGGCTTCAAACTCTTCTATAGAGAAAGAGGCCTTTATATACATGACTAGCACTCTTGAGGAGACCGCCAGGCGCTTGGAGCAGCAAGCCCAGGTCCAGAGGGAACAATTAGAGATGATTCGTGCTCAACAAGAATCCATCGATTCCCTCAAGCAGATGCTGGCACAGTTGCTTGAAGACAAGAGGAAGTCAACTGACAAAACCTCCTCTAAAAAGTCTAAAGGCAAACGAAAAGAGGGAGAAAGCTCATCTTCCGTACGTATAGAAGAGAAAGAGCAACCTACCTCTGGTTCGTCTAAATCCTCGTCGCAAGGAAAAGACGACCGAGACCAGGAAAAGATTCATTCTAGAAGAATGAATCAATTGGAGCAACATTTGGAGGCCCTTACCAACCGAAAAGGCTTACAAGAAGCAGGGGTGGTCCGACCGAGTGGAACCTTGTTCCATACCCTCCCAAGCTCAAGGCTCCGACCCTCCAAGCATTCGATGGGAAAGGTTCACTGAACCAACATATCTACTACTTTAAATCTCAAACAGGGAATGTGGTAGATAACGATGCCATCCTGGCACGTTTGTTCATCGGCACCTTAAAAGGGCTCGCCTTTGAATGGTTCATGAAGCTCCCAGAAGGCTCCATTAAGAATTTGGGTGATTTGGAGAAGCTCTTCCTAACGCGCTTCTTTGAAGATGACTCGGAGGTCAACATGCCTACCCTTTTAGCTACCAAGCAGCGAAAGGGAGAGTCCGTTAAGTCTTTCGTAGAAAAATTTCAGAATGTGACACTCCGATGTCCGAGCGGTATGACGCAGGTCACCCTGGTGGAAACATGCCGCCATAATCTATAAACCTCACTCCTCGCCCAAATAGGAGTCACCGAAAGCCGCACCTGGAAGCAGCTGATCCAACAAGGTGAACAGGCTGAAGAAATTATCGCCCGGGTCAGGGCAGAGGAAAACAAACCCCGACCTGAGAGGTCAACAAGGCGTGCACCAGACACATCCCTCCAAATAAAAAGGAAGGATAACTTGGCAGCAGAGACCAAATCCCCTGTTAAACCTCAACCGGTTAAAGGAAGTGGCTCTTCAAGCCAACCACGCGCCAGCAAGCAGTATTCCTTCAAGGATGAACATGTCGACTCGCTCTTCAAATTACTCAACAAGAGCAACAGACTGAAGCTTCCTGAAGCTAGGCGCCCTGAAGAAGTCGGTAAAACCGATAATCCCAACTACTGCATGTATCACAGGATGTTGGGACACCCCACCAAGAGCTTGAAATCCTTCAGGCTCTGATTAATGCGGAGGTATTAAAACTCCGTCCAGAGCAGAAGAAGGTGGCGGCTAATATGACGTCATTCCTCCAGTTTGAAAGACAACCTCCAACACCCTCTGGAGTAGTCCCTGTCCCAAGAGGAGAGCTGAGAATGGTCAACACAGACCCTCACCAACAGCAAGAGAAGGACCTGGTACCCGTTTTCACACCTCGGGGAGAAGTCATGTGGGTTCATCCCGACCTTGTGGATGGCCAGCAATGGACCACTGTGACCAGCAGAAAGTCCAAAGGCAAAACTAAAGCTTCATCCTGTAATGTGGTATGTGCCTCTTCTCGGGAAGCAGAGACTGATGTTCCCTCACTGACTGATTCAGAAGAGGAAACGTTAGCTCTGGCCACAGAACCCAACCAACTTGTGGCGGAAACCCGTTCGGGTCAGTCATATTTGAAAAAGTATGACGAAATGACGGTAACTCCTCCAAAACCCGCTGCAGAGTCAGTCAAGCCTTCCACGAAACCACCCGTGGAAAAACAGAAAGAGCTTCGGTTCTCCAGAGTCCTCTCAAAAGACATCGCGGAAGGATCCGCAGCGCCTTACCGCTTCGATGTCCTGACTCAACTGGCCAATATCCCAGCTCGAATTACTCTTTATAGCTCCTCAGGCTATCGAAGTCAACCAGAGAAGCTCTGCAAGAGGCCCTAGCTAATGCTGAGGTGTTCATGACCCAGGTACCAATCGGACCAAAGGAGGAAGATGTAGAGGATTGCCTCCATACCTCCCAAAATGTTCCCTGCATCACCTTCACGGCAGATGATATGCAAGTCAAAGGGAAACATGATCGACCCCTTTACTTCACAGGGTATATTGGATCATCTGAGGTGAATCACATTCAGGAGATCCCGGGTCCGCATTGAGCATTATGCCTCGCCGGATCATGCAACATCTCGGGATTCCTACTCACCGTCTGAGCACCACCCAGACTACTATTTATGGTTCAATGCCAATAGTACCCGTCCAATGGAGATGGTCAAGCTCAAATGCCAGATTGGGGACCTAAGGTCGGAGGTGACATGCTACGTGATAGATGCTGACACCTCCTACAATTTACTGTTGGGACGACCATGGATTCATCGCAATTCTATCATTCCCTCTACTCTCCACCAAGTCATGAAATACATTGACGGGAGTGGAAAGGTGCGAACGTTGATTGCCGAAAGGCATCCGTTCAAGGGAGTGGAGAATTATTTCACAGATTCTCTCCTGTATCAGGACTCTGTGAAAACAGATGAAATCCCACAACCAGAGGAGCCTGACTCTGGTAATGAAGCCGACACCGAGCCAGAAAAAGAAGAGTGCATGTGGGAACTAGATCCACTTGTAACGGGCTTTAATAAGCTCGACGTTGATAATACCACCGATGATGTAGGCGGATGGTATATTAATGAAGAATTAGATTTGGCGTATTTCCCTGTATTCGCTTTTGATTCAGTGCCGTCGGACACTAGTACCGAGGTGGATGATGATCTCTGGTCGGCAATGGATGCTTTGACATCATTGCATGTACCAGTGAAGTCATCCTTCGAAACGCACCGAGATGCTGGTAATGCGCAAGAATCCATATTCATGGTTCCAGTGAGACGGAAAGGCCAAAGACCAATTCTTTTCGGACGAATTGAATCTGAACCAATGACCTGTGAAGAATCAGAAGGCGAGGAGGAATCCCCTCAGTTCGGTCATTATGAGCCAAAGGCACTCAGAATGATGGAAAGCATGGGGTATGATCTGACGAATGGTCCAGGGTTAAATTTCGGCAAAGGAAGGAGAACACTACTCTGATCTTTTGTACCAAAAGGGAAAACCCCTGATTATTATCATCAGACTCGCAGGGGTTGGGCTATGTATCAACTCCGATCCCATCGGCTTCTGAGTCTGAAGAGTCATTATGCCATGATTACTCATCGGGCACGTCATCGTGGGAGTCAGATGTTAGTGTCGGCAACATCTTCAGAGAACTTTCAGTGAATATGGTTTCAACAAGCCACCTGGAAGACAAAGATGAAGAGGTAATCCAATCCGATACAGATCCTTGGATCTAACACTTAAACAATCTTTGGGATACCCGCTTTGAACAGCGCGAGCCACCCACAGAAGATAAGGTTGTTCAGATCAATCTAGGAGATGAGGCTAATCCTAAGCCCATCTTTATAAATGAAGGTCTGTCACCTTCGGAGAAAAAGGATCTAATATCTCTTGTGCAAGAATATATAGATGTCTTTGCCTGGAATTACGAGGACATGCCTGAACTTGATCCTCAAGTGGCTATGCATCGCCTTAACATTACTACGGACATAAAGCCTGTCAAACAACAACATCGACGGTTCCGTCCAGAAATAATGGAGGCAGTTCAATCAGAAGTCAGAAAGCTTATAGACTCTGACTTCATTAGGGAAGAACAACATCCTGATTTGGTAGCCAACATCGTCCCCGTTGCTAAAAAGAACGGAAAGATCCGAATCTGCATTGATTTTCGTGATCTAAACGAGACCTGTCCCAAGGATGAATTCCCACTACCAATCACAGATGTCATGAATGATAACACATGTGGATTCGAGTGAATGTCCTTCATGGATGGATTCTCAGGATATAATCAAATCAAAATGTATCCTGATGATGAAAAGCATACCTCTTTCAGGACACCACTGGGGGTATACTGTTACACCGTCATGCCCTTCGGACTGAAGAATGCAGGGGCAACATATCAAAGGGTCATGAATGCCATTTTCCACAAACACATGCGCAAAACGGAGGAATGCTATGTTGACGACATCGCAGTAAAAAATCGCGCTAAAGGTGATCATATAATTGATCTAAAGGTTGTCTTTGACATCATGTGGGCCCATCAATTGAAGATGAACCCCACTAAGTCCTTCCTGAGGGTGGGCAGTGGAAAATTCCTAGGGTTTGTAGTGACCTCTACGGGGATTCATTTGGACCCAGAAAAGGTTCGCGCTATCCAGAAGATGCAACCTCCGAGAAACCTCAAGGAGCTCAGGGGATTGCAAGGACGATTGGCGTACATCCGAAGGTTTATCTCAAATCTCTCCGGAAGATGCCAACCCTTTTCTAAATTAATGAAGAAAGGTGTTTCGTTCATTTGGGACAGCGCTTGCCAGTAAGCATTTGAGGAAATTAAACAGTACCTCACACAACCGCCAGTCCTTGCAGCTCCGGTGTCTGAAAAACCTTTCCTGATATACGTCCGAGCGATGGATCATTCTTTAGGAGCTCTACTAGCTCAGAATGATGATCAAGGACGAGAGCAAGCAATCTACTATTTGAGTAGAACGATGATCGGAGCCGAGCATCGGTACAACCCGATCGAGAAGGAATGTTTGGCATTGGTGTTTGCTATTCAGAAAATGCGACACTATTTGGTAGGCCAAACTATAAACGTCATATCAAAAGTCAACCCCCTGAGGTTACTTATGACAAAGCCTTCATTGTTAAATAGCCGATTGACAAAATGGGCCATATTGCTATCCCAATATGAAATGCACTTTTTACCACAAAAGGCCATTAAAGGACAAGCGGTGGCGGATTTTCTGGCTGAGCATCCAGATCCGAGGGCAGCCAAACTTTACGAGGATCTCCCAGATGAGGTCGCTGAAGCCCGCCAGACTCAAACATCCTTCGAAAGCTCGCCGATGAGATGGGCGTTAAACATCTCGAGGCATATGGTGACTCTAAGCTCATCGTCAGCCAAGTTCGCGGGGAGTATGAAGTCAGACATGAAGATCTAGTACCCTATTACAACGCAACTGTTTACATGGCCAAAAGGTTCACCAACTTTTACATTGACCATGTCCACGCAAACAAAATGCGCATGCAGATGCAGTAGCGTCCCTCGCTGCCTCCTTAGCTCTTCCGGCTGGAGCAGTAGAGAAAATATTTGTCCACAGCCACAACCTGTATTGCCTGAGAATTGTTCCTGAGGACTACCCGGAGCCAACAGGAGATCGTCAAGACAAGGAAGTGCTCGAGTTGTCAACCGGTCCAGAGTCTAGAGACTGGCGGTTCCCTTACATTGATTATGTCCTATATGGCATCCTGCCTGAAGACACCAAAGAAGCGGCTGCCATTAGAAGGAAAGCTCCCAAATTCTACTATAATGCGATCACACGAATATTGTATCGTCGATCGCATGACGGGATCTTGCTCCGCTGCCTTTCACCAAAAGAGGCACAGGAGGTATTGAAAGAAACCCATGATGGCATGTGTGGAGCTCATCAACCTGATCCAAAACTTGCACATCGACTCCAAAGGTTGGGATATTACTGGCCCAAGATGATTGCTGACGCTATCACTTATGCCAAAAGATGTCGCGCCTGCCAAGTACATGGCGATTTCATCCATCAAGCACCAGGGTACCTTCACCCAACGACCTCTACCTGGCCATTTGAGATGTGGGGGATGGATGTGGTTGACCCTATCAGCCCACCATCATCAAAAGGACATCGGTTTATCCTAGCCATAACCGATTATTTCTCCAAATGGGCTGAGGCCATTCCTTTGAAGGAGGTGAAGTCATCTGATGTGATCAAATTTGTTAAACATCATGTCATTTACCGTTTTGGGGTACCTCGGCGAATTGTCCATGACAATGGATCCCAGTTCGTCAGACAGGCTTTCCAGAGGTTCTGCGCTAAGTTCAGAATCCAGAGTGTGTCTTCAACGGCATACTACCCTGCCGCCAATGGTCTCGCAGAAGCTTTCAACAAGACCATCGGCAAACTTCTCAAGAAATTCGTCTCGAAAAGTCAACGTGACTGGGACGACAAGCTAGGTGAATGCTTATGGGCCTATCGCACAACTGTTCGAACCCCGACTAAAGCTACGCCATTTTCTTTGGTATACGGGTGTGAAGTCGTGCTTCCACTGGAAATCCAAATTCCGTCTCTACGCGTCGCCTTGACAGTGGAGATGACAAATGAGGAGAAGCATCGACAGCGACTCTAAGAATTGGAGGCCTTAGATAATAAACGTCTACAGGCCCAACAACAAATCGAGCTCTACCAAGCTCGGATTACCAGAGCCTTCAACAAGAAAGTTAAAGTGCGAACTTTCAAGAATGGTGACCTTGTCTTAGCCGTCAGAAGACCTATGGTAATGACACATAAGACAAAAGAAAAATTTCAGCCCAAATAGGAAGGACCATTTGTAGTAGAGTCAGTCTACTCAAATGGATCATATCGCCTCATAACCTCAAATGGCGATACACTCATGATGCCGATCAATGGCAGATTCCTGAAGAAGTACCATCCTTGATAGTACTCCTCCGCCGATCAAGTTAAAAGTACACCTCTGATCAAAGCTCCAGACCCAAAAAAAAAGTTTCTTTCCTTCGCTAGACCACAAGCTAATCGGGCACTGGCTGCACCATGATGCATGATGTAAATATTGAGAAAGAAACTTGGGTTCTAATATTCCTACCTTCATTAACATCCGACGCCTCCGACGGCTAAGGACAGAGGAAAATGTTGGCTTCTAAGCCCAGCATAAGTCTTCGACAACTCATCATGCTGAGGGGAATAGCATGGCTAACCCAACTCAAACGGTAGTTGGTATGGCACCTCAAATCCGTTGATAGCTGAGGGTTTGCTAAAATCCTAAGTGGACTTAGTTCCACCCTCTCCTCCAAAATCCCTTACCAATTCTCATACACAGAATGATAGGTCTACAAAATACAATCATTGCTATACTCCTTATCGAGTACAAACTTTGCTTGTTAACCCTATATGGAGTAGCAAACCTTCAAATTTGTCAAGTTAACACGATACCTCTGGCACTTCAAACTTCACTTGTCAATTCTCATCAATAGAATGGCAGGCCCTCAAATTGCTCATATCGCAAATCAATTTTTGTCAAGTTAATACCACACCTCTGACAAATTACTGTTAAGTTAACATTATACTTCTAAACAGTGATCAAGTCGCTACCAAGTTCAAAATTAAACCTCTGACAGCCATTTTTCCCTCAGACTTCCAGATCGAAGATAAAATGAACGATGCTAAGTTTAACACTACACCTCTAGCATCCAGGTCATTGCTAAGTTTAACAATACACTTATGGCCATGACTTTCCCTCGGACTTCCTTGTCAAAGTCGAGATGATCAATGCCAAGTTCAAAATTACACCTCTAGCATTACCCTCGCTGCTAAGTTAAACATCACACCTATGGCAGTAATACTTTCAGTTTCCCAAATAAAACTGAAATGCTTTTGAGTCAAGTTAATATCACACCTCTGATTCACATTCTTGTCAAGTTAACATCACACTTCTGACAAGACTACATTCAACCTGTTAAGTTAATGTCACAGCTCTAACGGTAAAAACTTTCCTAGATCCCATGCGAATCTAGTCTCACTTGTTATTCTCATCAACAGAACAACAAGTCTACCTAAAAAATATTGTTAGGTTAACATTACACCGTTAATAGTGTTTTCATTAGATCCCCAGCTGATCTTAATCAAGTTAATCCCTAACCTCTGATACAAGCTCATCTTCCCTGGGGGTACAAGTTCCACCTGTCGCTTTCCTTTATAGAGTGGCAGGTCCACAAAAATTATCTTATCTCTTGTCAAGTTAATATCACACCTCTGACAGCATTGTTGAGTTCCTGAAATAGGACCTCTCTATAAAATTTGACTCGTTAAAATTATCATCATAGTTTTGACAAGTCAAAGATTCTTTGCTTCTATTCGTCTGACTTAAAAAAAAAAGAGTTCAAGACAATAGGAGACAAAAAGAAAAGTGTCGCTTTTATTTATATCCAGACATATGAAAGTGATACAAAACGCTCTCTTATACAATAAGATTGAGTGTTACAATAAAAGAGTACAAAGAAGTCCCTCTCTCTCAAAGGTTGCACTCACTCCTTGAAGCTTCTCACCATTCCAAGTACAAGATGTTCGGAAGGGCGCCAAAGATGGGCTGAGCACTGTGATGACGTTTGAAGGCTGATTATGTCACCATGCATGACGTAAACATCGAAGAAGCTCCTCGTTGACCAAGAGCAATGGTGTTTCTTGCGATCGAAATGCAACAGAACCTTCTGATTCCACCTGACCAACCGATGTGGGCTATGATCCTTCGTTGATGAACATCTCCACCACAAGAAAGTCATCCAATGAGCATGGAGCTTTCATCGATGCCACTTCTGGGGTAAGTGAAGGGAGAATCCAAGACCATACCCACCACTATATCCACCACCATACTCACTCTGACCATGCCATGCCAAGAAGCATGACCGGTGCATTGAATCCAAAGAGATCTTGGCGGGTGTCAGGAACCATGACTTCTTCTCCAGTGGTCGACCATCGAACAAGTTCGCTGGCCGAAATATTCTCCTAGGGGCCCAGCGAATATGAAAAAGGATGATTAAGCCTACCTGCAAGAAGCAAACAAAAATTAGAAGATCTGAAGCTTAGGATACAGAAAAGCTAAGTGACAGACGCAGCTATTGCTGAAAATTTTAGACGCAGGAATGACCCGCGCAGTGAACTAAACTTCTGCAGCGGCAGAAACAGACGCGATCAAAGCTGTGATACACACAGACTCGAACGCGGTCCAGTTTTGCACCCGCGTCTAAAATATGAGACGCGAAGAGAATCAGACACGAAAATTGCCATCTCCCTATTTGATAAACAGGGGTTGCTAAATTCAGGCCTGAAACCTTCGATCTGAGTTGAACTCCTTCTAAGTTAACAACCTCAGACGCGAGCTTTGTATGTAAAGCTCGCGGTCCAGGTGCAAAAGTCCATTATACTCGCGTCCAGAGAATTTTGAGTCAGAATTTTCTAAATGGCACAACTTTCAAAAGATGGGCGCACCAGTTAGACTTCAGGAGAAGGTCAAGAAAATGAATCTCTTTAAGAGATAGCAAAACTGAAACCCAGTGGGCTAAAAATTTCATGGCAAACCAGGAAGTCATACCCACAGAACAACCCGTTGGGGGTTGAACTTTCTGCATCAAGGCGCGGACATAAAGGGTGCTCAAAGAAACGCTTTTTGATTTTAAAATCACTTGACAGTGATAATCTTCTGGAGAGATTAAACAGAAGCATGAAAGCTCTGGGTCATCATCGTCCATGGAGGCATGTCCCAGGTAAAGTCCTTGAAGGGAGAAGGTGGAATCCCTCAGAGCACTCGCTCTCAAAGAAAAGCAGTCTAAGTAATGGACTGCTAAAAGGAGAGGGTGAGCCCTATTTATAGGCGAACCATAATGCATATAATTAATGGCTCACTAATCAGAACCTCGGCTTTAATTCCCACATAAATGTCAAAGCCCAATGAAGGGCTGACGCGTGGACTGTCGCTTTAGGAAGCGTCGAAGACACAGGCCTCCAACCGCCAGCGCCGATTTGGCGTTTAAAGGCATTAATGCCTAAACCCAATGAAGCACTGACGCGTGGACTGCCGCTTCGGTAAACATCGGATGATGCGAATCCCCAATCGTCAACGTCGACTTGACATTTAAAGATCCAACAAAATCTTTATGACAAGCTGCATGTAACACCTGGGAAGTTGCACCAAACGCAGGCCCGAGAGCCGCGTCCAGGAACTTGCGTCCCTTTCGGTGTCCTCTTTCATTCCAGTTAAGAGAATTGTGACCGCGTCCCTCAGAGCGGTTTAAAGCCGCGTCCCCCCAGCAAAAGGGACCCATTCTAGGGGTCGATATTGAAATCATATAAAATTGGAAAGCTGCGTCCCGAGACTTGTGTCTACAACAGACAAGGCCTATGTCATTCACAGGTATCACAGGTATCCTGGAGCTGCGTCTACATTGCAAGACGACAATTATGTTCCTATCATAAACTCAATATAATTTGAGTTTTCACTGGATCTAGAGACGCGTCTCCACTAAGACAGTGTCGCGTCCTCATATCTATGCGTCAGTTTTGGAGGAGCATAAAACTCCGTCCTCACTGCATCCTGAATTCTGCATTTAGGTCGAGTTAAGGGCTGCGTCCAGGGAGCCGCGTCCTTCCATAACCAAAGCCGCGTCTTTTCACGCAAGCTTGAATGGTGTCTCAATTAACAGGTCAGAGTTGCGTTTCCCAGGACCGTGTCTCCCCTATAAATCAGGGCCACGTTCCGCCCAAGAACTCAGTCCTACCTGAGTTTACTATTCACAGCCAGTCAAGAATCACAGTCAAAGACTGCAGCTAAGAAATTAGATTCATCTACAGTGGAACAATGAAGATGGAGTAAAATTTCAAAAGGCTTTTATTATTTGAGCCAAAATGATAAAAGTGATACAAACACTCTTGATGAATAGAGTATTCTTCTCTTTAAAAAAAAGAGGAGTCTAATAATCTTGATTAGCCAAAGAACGGATTTGTTCTCGGAGACGATATATCTCGTGCTGACGCGCTTTCTCAGCCTCCATGAGAGCTTGGACCCGCAACTCCTCCTCAGATAAAAATTTCCTCGCACCCAGCTGCGCTCGTAGAGATTCCAATCTAGAGGAATGAGTGGAGAGGTTTTCTTCAACCCGCGTCCTGGCAGCTTCTAGCCTTCCAGCTTCTTCCTGGCAGTGGCAAGCTTCTGCTCATTGTTTGCAATCAAGGCCTCTGCCTTGGCTATGGTGTCCCGAGCACTGATAATAACCTGCTCTGCGCTCTGCATGACGAGTTCAGATTCCCTTGAATTGCCAATCAGCCTTTGATAGTCAGCCTGGAAATGTTGGAGATGGCGGGTCTCTTCAACTATTTGTTCCTCCATCTCTTTCCGCTCTTGTTCTTGAGCAGCCAGAAGCCTATGCAGGGTTGCCCGGGCCTCGTGTACAGAATCAGCGTCTTCCAGAGACTTAAGCTCTTTCAAGTCACTTCCCAACTGCTCCACCAGCATCAGGCATGCCCTAGCCTGCGAAGGACTTCCAGTATGACCAATGTTCTCGATCAGATTTTCGAGAAGCACTCAGGCAAATTCGAAAGAACTGCCCCTATAAAGGATGAGGTCAATGCATGATCGCATGGAAGCAAAGAACTGCTGCATCATTTGACGTGTCAATTCTTCCATGATATCACCGGCTGGGGAGAATTCTGCTGATGTGCTCCCAGATCCCCTTTCTATCACAGGGCCAGGGATGGGAATCAATTCGTCCCGTGCAGGAGTAGGGTCAACGACAGGTGCGGCAGAAGCTGAAATGGTCGCCGACACTTCCGGGGTAGTTGCTGTCGTAGCAGCCTCCATGGCGACTGAAGTATCAGCAAACCTGAACTCTTCAGAGCCCTCGGCCGAGGCTTGAATTGTACTGCCTTCTGGGTCGACGCTGGCCGCAAGATCCTCTGCCTGAGCTCCTTCAGCGCTCTCTGCAAATCATCAAAATATTAACCATGACAGTAAAAGGAAGATATTCAAAGCTTCAATATTTTCTTACCAAGCTGAGGGTTCAAAGACGGCGAATTCCTGGGCGAATCTTGTAGGGTTGAGGTCTCCCCGACTTCAATAATTGCCCTCTCCTGAGGCATTTCAGTAGCAGGAGCCTCAACGTCCTCCTGCTGGGCCAGCTCCTGTATCATTTCCTCGATATGGGAGGAAGTTGCAGCCTCGCTGTCCACGGCCAGCCCTGCAGCATAAAGTTAAAGGGAAAAATGTCAGAACCATTTCCTAGTTAAAAGGGAAACCGGGTCAAAAAGGCAAAGAGAGTACCTTCAGCAGGAGCAATTGCCGCTAGTGGCGGCGCCGTCACCGGATCACACCCATGTATTTCTTCTTCCGAAATATGTGAGAATTTACTCGGATCTGGAAGAGCGGGTTCATCGTCAAAATCGACTTCATCGCCTGAATAATATTCATCCTCCTCGGACGATGAAGACGATAATGCAACATAAGTGGCCTCGGCAGAAGAGTCCTTACCACCAAGTACCCCGGTAGTAGGGCTGGGGTCAACTACCCGCGAGTTAGGCATCAATACAACAGGAGACTCAGGCTGTGGTGCCTCATCGCTCCTCTCTTGGGCTGAAGAGGACCCTAGTTGAGTTGAGACCCCTGGAATCTCAACATCATCCCTTCCCACCAGGTCAGTCTCAAGTTGCTCAGCCTCATCAGTTGCAGTGGGATCATCAGCAAGCTCCCCTTCTTCTAAAATTACGGGACCCCTGCTGCACAATCCACGAGGGCAAACAAGGGGGGTTTCGTCTTCCTCCTCCTCTTCCTCCCTCTGCCCCTCAACACCGGAAGGGACGGCCTCAGGCATTGAAGTTTCAGCCCCTGAGTCTTTCCTGGCCTTTTCGGGGCAGGCTCAGCCTGGAGAATAGCGCCATGAGGACGTTTAGGCACCGCCCGTCGATGCCTTCTAGCAGGCTGCTCCCTAGGTGCTGCTGCCCTCGGCTCCATCCCTATCTCCCCTCTGGCTTCTTTCTTAGCTGCCTGGTATTCATCGATACCTCGCATGCGCTTGTTGGACGCCAATTTCTCCTCATAGGACGCATTAATGCTCTTAATGCATGAGCGCTCCATTGAGTAGCCAGGCATCTTGCTAGCCTGGGAGTACCAGGTGCATAAACCAAGGCTTGCATAGCAGTTTGACGTCTTGTGAGGCAAGCTGAAAAGAGCCTTTGTCCCCCCAGCCACACTGTAATACCAGGCCCGAGCACCTTCAAATAAATTTCCACTGAAGGCGAGTTGGGCGTTAGGGTTGCCGATGTACAGTTGATCGTAACCGAACTATCGGGAAAAATGATTCGGCATATAAGGCTCAATTGTGCATGAGTTCCCTTGCCGGAAGAGCAGATACCCAGGCCGAATGTTGATAAGCTACCAGAAGACTCCCGACGGCAACCTCGTGAAGTCGTCCGGACCTGCGAGGTCAGCAAATTTATCCCCATAAGATGCACCGGTAATATCAGGAAAGCAGCGGTTGAGATGGTAATTCGAAATGTTCAGAATACATTTCCGAACGTAGAACATATAGTTATTGGACCAGCTCGAGCTCTCCAACCGCTGCACAAAAGGGACAAACCCCTCGGATCGAGACACTGGCGTCATCAGCGAGGGGCAGTGCATAACGTACCAAGCCATTAGGTACGTGTAGGGAAGCTCGATCCGGGGGTTGGGAGTCTTTACTCTCGGCCTCCCCTCCGAGTCAACCTCCGGTCTTCCTTCTGAGTCGACGATGGCCTCCACTTTACACAGGCTCTGAGTCAGGGCCCGTAGCCCACTTTGGATTCCGGCCACCATTGCCGGAAGGAGAGCGATGGACCTGCCATAGGCCAACAGGACCGCCGGATACAGCACGTCGGCAACAATTACTTCATGCGGCAGTGTCGGCACTACACAGCGCTTCAACCACAGCATGAGAAAACCTGCCAGTAATGCCCGGTCAGAAATGGGGACCCGGACTTGATGATGGAAACTTTCAAAAATCGTATCAGGTTTGAAGGTGTCTTCATTCGACTCCGTGGTATAAGAACTCACAGAGGCATCAATCCTCTCGGCGATTTCTTCATCGGAGCTGGGAGCTAGAATGGTCACTGAGTAATCTTTCTCAGTTATATCATTAAACAGGTAGCTCGCCCAAGACATCTGCTTAACTCCCCTAGTCCTCCAGGAGGTTATTTGACCGCAGATGTGGAAGTGGCACAACACTTCCCAGTAGGTCTCATATATCTGAGGGCACTCTTTCCTCAAGAGATGAAGCTCCTCAGAAGTGGGAACATATTCTTTATAGGGGGCGTCTCCCATGACTAGCCCCGAAACTTCATATAGTTCATGCAGGACGGGCCCCATTTCTCCGACCGGGGTGAAGAATGTCGCCGTCAAAGGGTTGTAGTGCTCCAGGATCCCATAAAAATTGTGGGAACTTTGCGGGATGCCATACTGCACAGCCCTGACCGCATCACGCAATCCCACTTGTTCCAACAGACCTCCGAGTTCAGCGAGGACAAAGCCCACCATCTTGCCTCACCAGACTTTGTCAGAGGAATGGACCCACCCGAGCGGGCGGAAGTCACCTGGAAAATCACCCCTTACCTTCATGAATTGATTGATGAAGGTGGCGCTGAGCTAAGGGGTTTCCCCTACTGGGTACTTAGACCTGAGTAATTCAGAAAACAAGCCAAAAACTTCCCTCCCGTGTCCGGCAGGGTGTATCTTCCGAGCGCCCAGTATGCCGAGAGAGACATTGGGGACAAGTCAGGCAAGCTCCCATTCCATTGCCCGGGGGACAGACATGTGCTGGAGATAAGATAAGGGATGCATTCTCTCCATATTTGGAAGAAAGAATTTCCTACCCCCTATTTGGCGAAGCCACTTATAATCGCCGTCATGCAAGATGTGATCGTCCTCGCCGATGTTGTCCCCAAAGAAGAAGACGGGTTTCTTTAACGGAAACGTGAATCCGTCTCAAAATTTGCGTCGGTCATGATTTCCTGGAAGGTCCTCATGTCAACCTTGCAGATCTTCTCCCTTCGCTCCTTCAACTTGTCGATAGTCACAGGAGCAGTCCTCTGCAACACGAAGGATAGGTTGCGGTCAGCACCGCCTACGTGCCCGAAGTGACATTTCTTGGAGAGAGGGTTGGAGGAATATCGCACTGTAAAAGAAAATAATACTTGATCAAAAATCTGAAAGAAAATGATCAAGTATTTACAACTCAAACGCAGGAATGGATCCAGACGCGAAAATCATCAAAATCTACGTCTATACTCGAAGACCGCGAGGCTAGTATAGAGCCCGCGTTTTTTTTTAAAATCCAAGACTTATGAGATAATTTCTAAGTATTGGGCTCAGACGCAAGATTCATGAGGACCATCATCTGATTTCACAAGACGCAAGAGTCATAAGGAATCTGCATCTGAATCTTTCACACTTAGAAATATTCTAAGTATTGGATTCAAAACGCAAGGCTCATTGGGGCTCTGTGTTTAACAAGCAGACGCAGATTTGAGCAGATAAAGGAAGCAGAGGTCATCAGACCTGTGCCCTGTTGATCGACAAAAAAACTGCGCCTGAAGATCAAACACGGGCATAAGCCCGCGTTGGCGGTTCACATTCAAAAGGAATTTAAGAGTTAAAACAACTCTGTAAACTCCTTTAATGGTGAAAATCAAGTCCGATGGCTTCTTATACTTGAAATAGGGGTTTCTTGCATGGAGGAACCGCCCCTCTGAGTCTTAGAGACGACCGCCTTTGAAGACGAAGCAGTATGCTTGGCCTTTGGTGCCATTGCGATCAAGGATCCGATGTTAGATGAAGGAAAAGAGAACAAAGGAAGCTCCTTTCTCAAACCCTAACAGATGCACATGAAGACGAAGGAGAGTCTAATGATGACTCTTGAAGGACTGTTGCCTTTTATAGGCACGGTGATTAGCAAAAATACGCGGCGCTTGGCTCGACGCCTAATCACCGCCTGACGCGTGGACAGCACATTAAGTGCAGCGTGAAGTTCGCACGCCAAAAAGAAGGTGTCCCCTCAATTCTGCAGGACAGGTGGCAACATACTCATAGCACGGATTCGCATCTAACAGTCGCGTCTTCATCCCAAGAGACGCGTCCCTCCGATGGACGCACCTTCTCAACTAAGCCAGAGTTACGTCCGAAAAGCTGCGTCTTCATTCCAAAAGACGCGTCCCTCCGAATATCGTATCTTTTCAACCCAGCCAAAGTCGCGTCTACCTCATGGAGTAATAGTCGCGTTGTCATCCCAAAAGAGGTACCTCTATAGAAGGCGCGTCTTTAAAGCAGTATCACCCCTGCGTCCACAGAACTAGCATGTAGTCCTTGCTTCTGCAATTCAGTTCAAAAGTACACTGGCACAAGCAAACAACTGCCCACCCCTGGTTTAAAGTGCACCAACGATAAACTCAAAGCATCGGGGAGGTTTAGACTGTGTATCTAGGCACTCAACACGATCAGTTTTGGCGGCTTCAAAGAGTTCCACAGTACACTCACGAAGGCCATACTCCAAACAAGATCAAGCCCGGAGCTTTGTCAGTCCAATCATAAAAGTGGATTCAGCTAGAGTCCAAAGTATTTCGAAATCCGTCCCAGCTAACTGCGGAATATCGAAAACTTTGGAGGGGGTTCTGTAGGCTGTCTAAAAATCATTAAAGACAAGTCGTCAAAAGAGTGTCCCAAACTCCAGACGCAGGGCTAATCAGCCAGCACTGTAGCATCAAGGCGCGAGGATCGAAACCCGCGTCTCAGCCAGCATTGCAGCATCAAGACGCGAGGGTCGAAACCCGCGTCTCAGCCAGCATTGTAGCACCAAGGCGCGAGGATCGAAACCCGCGTCTCAGCAGCACTGCAGCGCCAAGGCGCAAGGGTCGAAACCCGCGTCTCAGTAGCACTGCAGCACCAAGGCGCGCAGGTCGACACCCGCGTCATAGCCAACACTGTAGCACCAAGGCGCGAGGGTCGACACCCGCGTCTCAGCCAACACTGCAGCGCCAAGGCGCGAGGGTTGACACCCGTGTCTCAGCCAACACTGTAGCACCAAGGCGCGCAGGTCGACACCCGCGTCATAGCCAGCACTGCAGAACCAAGGCTCGAGGGTCGAAGCCCGCGTCTCAGCCAACACTGCAGCGCCAAGACGCGAGGGTCGAAACCCGCGTCTCAGTTATAATTTCCCTCGTTATGGGGTCAATTACCACCCACATAATAAGGAAGTTAACCCCCATTGTGGAGCATTTTTAGGGGGCACGTTCACCCCTGAAACCTCTATAAATAGCCCCGTTGCTATGGAGAAAGGGTCGGTCAATTGGAGATTAGAGAAATCAAGGAGAGGAGCTTGACTTGAGAGCTTCCACAGAGAAGGAAAGAGAGTCCAACTCTTCAAGTAACTTGCTGCGTACAAGTCAGTCTTTGCCTACAATCTCTTTGAGATTCTTGGTCGACAGAGCTATGTTACTCCATCCGCCATCCGAAGAGAAGATCCCCAAAAGTCCTGACGATCACCCGGTCAACGGAAAGCAAGATTCACTTTCCATCGCCACTTGAAAAACCCAGCACTAAACAAAGGGGAGATTCAAGACTCAACATCTTCCCTCCCTTGTAGTCGGAGTATAAGTTTGTTGTAACTTTTCAATTGATTTAAGGAAACTTTACGCGAATTTTTCTACTCCGTACCAAACAATAGTTGCACGTCAAATTCTTATATTTTGATTTACCCATGAAACTTCCATTATTATTCTTCTCCCTTGAATAATGAACTTGCCCGCAATCATCATGATGAGACTCACGGTCAACTGGGTGTCAATTTTGTTTTTTTGAGCGGATGCTCCTTGACCTCATTGACCTTGATTGTTAACTTGCCTCCATAGATGATAGCTTCCCTAAAGCTCTTATATGAAAAAGGTAAAGAATACAGTAATAGAAGTGCTTAATTCTCATCTTCTATCTTAACCTCTATCTTATCTAGATCATTGATAATAGACGAAAATTTTGCAATGTGAGACTTAATAGGTGTACCTTCATGCATACGGAGAAGAAAGAGATGCTGCTTCAGAATCAACCGATTCGCCAACGACTTCTTCAGATAGTGGTCCTGAAGTCGTTTCCACAGAGAAAATGCTATTTTCTCCATAAAAAACTCATCCAACATTTTGTCCGCCAAGAAAAGCTGAATTACTGTCAATGCTTTCTCATCCAACTCCTGCCAAGTTTCTTCCTTTATGTCTTGAGGCTTTTTCTCCCTCCCGAGTAGTGCTTTCTTCACCCCGCTCTGGGTAAGGATGACGTTCATCCTAATCTGCCACCTGCTGAAATTGATGATGCCATCGAACTTCTGAATATCAAACTTGATCGCAGACATCTTCAAGTTACCTTGCTCGATACTAATTATTGGGAAACAATCTGTATGCTCTGATACCAATTGTTGTGATTTCAGGGGAGGACGTCCCCACGACCGGATTGACTGGGGCAGCGCAGCGGATACGAACCATAGGATCTACTAAGGCAACTTGAAGAAGAGAAGAAGAAGAAGTTCCATAGTAGATAGAAAGCCAACACACAAGATAACATGGTTTCACCGATCAAACAGATCGTGTGTACATCCACAAGAGAAGAGGAGAAACTTTATTAAAACTTTGGAGAGTACAATAAGAATTACTTACATCTCACTCTGAGAAGATTATAAACCCTTGATGGTTGCCAAGAACAGAGAACCCTTGTGGCAAGCTTCTCTTACGAATCTCTTACCTAGATGAATTACACCCTTAGGAATTGTAAATTCATAGGATTCTCTTGGAATATATTGAATGCCACCCCTAAGGGGTTATTTATAGACTATAGAACTCTCTAATCCTAAACAAACTCCTTCAATCAGAATAAAGAAAACATGAATCCAACTCAGACTCAAAACACTTTCAATCAGAATAAAAGAAAACTTGAATCCAGCTTGGATTCAAAATAGATCCAGAAAAGAAAATTGCCAAATCTGACATTAATCAACGTTCACGAAGTATTCATGTTATAATCCTAACAACATCATCGTTTCCTAGATGGAGGATTCTCATCATGAGAATACTTCCTCAAATTCCCTTGTGAAAAAGTATGCATCCTTGGATTCTAGAACATGAAACTTAGGAAGAGTGCTCATAAATTGAGGCTTGAGCTCAAAGTTTTTGCCATTGGCTTTAGGAAGCCGAATGCAAAATGAAAAGAAAGTTCTAATAGGGTAGAACCTATCCTGCAAAGATGAAGTGTGAGCCATGATCGGATCTGGTTTAGGTGGTCAAGTGTTCCTGGTTAACCGAGATGTAATTGGGTCTCTTAACCATATTTGCATGCACAATGTATTACACCACAACTAAGATCACCAAATAAATAATCAAAAAGAAAAAAAGAAAAAAAATTCAGCCAAGCCTATTCTAAGGTATACCTTATACCTAGGCGACTCCTAAATGGTCGACTGTCTGTTGGTCCCGAGATGATGCCAAATGCGGAACTTTCTCTGTTGGCACTTATGGATCTAAACTACAAAGTCAACATAAATACTAAACAAAGAAGGATTAAGTTAAACAAATAAATAAACTTGCAGTAAAGAAAATCAAATCTCAGAAAAGTTTAGACAAACGCAAACACGAGAAATTTATCCTGGTTCGGTCCTCGTGACCTACATCCAGTCCCCAAGCCACCCGCTTGAGATTTTCCTTTATCCTTGATTTTGTACACCCAAAATCACAACCATTCACACCACTTGACAAATCCCCTTTGCCAAATGTGTACACCTTCTCTTCCACCAAGAGAACAAACTTCACCTTGTACAACTGCTCTACACTAAGAAGACACCCGTGTACAATGATTGCTTTGAGTATTACAACACTTTCCTATAAGCCTTGGTACTGTATGTGAACGTGGACAAGGTTTAGTATAGGAGAAACTTCATAGAATTTCACTAGAGAATCAGAATTTGGTGAAGAACTGAAGTGGGAACAGTTTTCAGGATTGGCAGAAATTTTGATTTAGAAAACTGAAGATTTGGATTGGTGTTTGGCCTTTGAATTAACCACCCTATTTATAGCTGCACTCTAGGGTAAGTTAGGGTAGTTAATAGGTGCCTTTTGAATGTTCAAACGTTGGGAAACGTTGTACAAAAGACCAACAGTCAGAAACTGTCCAACAGTCAGAAACTGCCTATAGTCGACTTGCCTATTGAGTTAGTCGACTATACTAGGCAATTTTCCAAAGGTTAGTCGACTAGGTTTGAGTATAAGTCGACTAGGTCAAAATAAGCTCGAATGACAGGTTTTTGGATAACTGAATCAAGTCGACTGCAACTAACTTTCAAGTCGACTGGACCAGATATTAGTCGACTAGGGGCAAGGGATTAGTCGACTACAAATGCTATTAGTCGACTATGTTTGACTGTCAAGTCGACTAATGCACAAACAGAGAGTTGGGTTTCTTTTGGACACAAGATTAGTCGACTAGGAGTTGGATCAAGTCGACTACACAAGTTATTAGTCGACTATAAGAGACTATAAGTCGACTATAGGTGTATGATATGTGTGTGTGTATCAAGGCTTTTGACATGCTATTACACAATTACAAACCACATCATAACAACTCTCTTTGGGACATCTTGATCATGAAGAACACTTGATAAATCTTGTGCTAGAGCTCCAAATGAAATGCTTCACAAATGTCTTCATCAAAACAAGTTCCAACATTCTCCCCTTTTTGATGATGACACGTTGTGTGCACATATGCTCCCCCTGCAGAAAATATGTTATATTTTCCTCCCCCTGTAGAAATTGGGTTATAACAAATATAGAAGTACTTTGTTCTCCCCCTGAAACAAATATATCATTAATTATAAATATATATATTCTTATCAATTTTTATATGGTACCTGCAAGATAAACGTTAGATGGTACCAAACATAAAAGAACATATTAACCTTTAGGAGTCCAAATCCATTTAGAATTTGGTTTTCACCTGTTAATATACACATAGTTGCATGAATCACATATATCATGAATGTATGATGCAATATATGTATTTTTATCATGAATACTTAAATTCTTAGGAATCCATATAAACTTATTTTTCTTAGACTTTCTTTTTACAAAAGAATCATATGGATTACAACAATATGAAGATTTTTCAATAAATCCAAGACCATAATTATTATGTGACAACTTCTGAAAAGATAATAAATTATTCAACTTTTCTTTTCCTTGATTGAACTTAGTCACATTTTGTAAAATATCTTCATATTTCTTTTAAAAACTGAAATATCTTTATCTAAAATAGAAATCCTTTTATTCAAAGACTCAGTTTCCTTTTTAAGAAAAATGTTCTCTTTTATAAACTTCTCATTATCATTTTTCAAAGATGATTTGACTTTTTCAAACTCATCTTGTTGAGAATTTAGAGAAGATACTTGTAAAGCATAACATGAATTTTCCTTTAAAAGTTTTTCATTTTCTTTTGATAAAACTTTATTTTTCAGTTTTTCATGCTTTAGATCATTAAACAATTCATGAAATGCATCAGAAAGTTCAGTAAATGATACCTCATCATCTTCTAGTGCCATGTAACAGAGATTGACACGTTCTGTGGTTTCTTCTTCGTCAGAGGACAAGGAATCACTGTTTTCCCATGAGGCTTCATAGTCTTTCACCTTTCTGAACTTTTTGCTCTTGTATTTGCTTTTATTCTTGAGCAAAGGGCAATCTATCTTCATATGACCTGGTTTATTGCAATTAAAGCATTTGAATTTACCTTGCTTTAGAAATCTCCTGAATTTCTTTGAAAGCATTGCCATCTCCTCTTCATCTTCGTTTGAATCGTCCGTGTCGGAGGATGCATGGAAGGCAATTTCTTTCTTCTTTGAGTGGTGTTGTCGTTCCTCCTTCTTTCTTTCTTCTAACTACACTTCATATGCCATTAGATTACCGATTAGGTTTTCAAATGTCATACTTGAGAGATCATTCGCCTCTTCAATTGCGGTTGTCTTCTTCTCCCATTCTGGTGTGAGTGTACGAAGGATCTTACGAACTCTTTCAACTTGGGTGTAGTCCTTTCCAAGGGATGCTAAGGAATTGGTAATGTCGATGAATCTTGTTACCATTTCTGATATGGTTTCATTCTCCTCCATTTTGAATAATTCAAACTTGTGGACAAGAACAGATATTTTAGATTCCTTAACTTTATTTGTGCCTTCGTGTGTTACCTGAAGAGTATGCCATATTTGATGTGCAGAAGTGGCTGTTGACACTCTGTTGAACTCTTCTTTAGTTAATGCACAGAACAAGGCATTCATCGCTTTGGCGTCAAGGTTCGTATTCTTCTTTTGATCCTTACTCCAAGCGCTGTAGTTGGTTGTTGGTTTGGTGTACGATGCTTCAACGATGTTCCAAAGTTCGTAGTTGAGCGATTGCAAGTAGATCTTCATTCTACACTTCCAATAGTTGTAGTTGGATCCGTCAAATAGCGGTGGACGTTGTGTAGAATGTCCTTCTTTGAATTATGATGAAGGGAACTCCGTTGCCATCCTTGTTTGGTTGTTGACTTGAACCCGCTCTGATACCAATTGTTGGTCTCGAGATGATGCCAAATGTGAAACTTTCTCTGTTGGCACTTATGGATCTAAACTACAAAGTCAACACAAATACTAAAAGAAGGATTAAGTTAAACAAATAAATAAACTTGCAGTAAAGGAAATCAAATCTCAGAAAAGTTTAGACAAACGCAAACACGAGAAATTTATCCTGGTTCGGTCCTCGTGACCTACATCCAGTCCCCAAGCCACCCGCTTGAGATTTTCCTTTATCCTTGATTTTGTACACCCAAAATCACAACCATGCACACCACTTGACAAATCCCCTTTGCCAAATATGTACACCTTCTCTTCCACCAAGAGAACAAACTTCACCTTGTACAACTGCTTCTACACCAAGAAGACACCCGTGTACAATGATTGCTTTGAGTATTACAACACTTTCCTATAAGCCTTGGTACTGTATGTGAACGTGGACAAGGTCTAGTATAGGAGAAACTTCATAAAACTTCACTAGAGAATCAGAATTTGGTGAAGAACTAAAGTGGGAACAGTTTTCAGGATTGGCAGAATTTTTGATTTAGAAAACTGAAGATTTGGATCGGTGTTTGGCCTTTGAATTAACCACCCTATTTATAGCTGCACTCTAGGGTAAGTTAGGGTAGTTAATAGGTGCCTTTTGAATGTTCAAACGTTGGGAAACGTTGCACAAAAGACCAACAGTCAGAAACTGTCCAACAGTCAGAAACTGCCTATAGTCGACTTGCCTATTGAATTAGTGACTATACTAGGCAATTTTCCAAAGGTTAGTCGACTAGGTTTGAGTATAAGTCGACTAGGTCAAGATAAGCTCGAATGACAGGTTTCTGGATAACTGAATCAAGTCGACTACAACTAACTTTCAAGTCGACTGGACCAGATATTAGTCGACTAGGGGCAAGGGATTAGTTGACTACAAATGCTATTAGTCGACTATGTTTGACTGTCAAGTCGACTAATGCACAAACAGAGAGTTGGGTTTCTTTTGGACACAAGATTAGTCGACTAGGAGTTGGGTCAAGTCGACTACACAAGTTATTAGTCGACTATAAGAGACTATAAGTCGACTATAGGTGTATGATATGTGTGTGTGTGTATCAAGGCTTTTGACATGCTATTACACAATTACAAACCACATCATATCAACTCTCTTTGGGACATCTTGATCATGAAGAACACTTGATAAATCTTGTGCTAGAGCTCCAAATGAAATGCTTCACAAATGTCTTCATCAAAACAAGTTCCAACACTGTCGAGGAGAGATTCATTACAGTAATCTGACGACAAGTTAATCAGATAGGTAGGGGCAAAAATCTGTGGGAGATATCCTTGCAGAGCAATAGGCCTTAATTACGCCAAATCACTTAATCTTTGAGGTCTTGCCACTTAATCCCCAATCCTTAAACACCATTTGACAAGAGTCAAACTCTAACAATTTTCTCTCAAGGTCTGTCTCTTATTGAGTCTGAAATGTCCCTAGGGCCAAAGTCTAGTCAAATTTTAGTTTAAGCTTGGGTTGTGAGTGCAGTGGAGATAATTTTTAGGTTAAGAAATGGTAATGACTCCCCCCTTATCTTGAATATCGAGATTTGCCCTTAAATCATTTTCGTGCAATGTGTACAAATATTTAGCAAAAAGTAACACTCAAAGCAATGTAAATCACTCAAAATTGTTCTCTATGCTAAATGTTATGCAAATGTACCTTGCTCCATCACTCTTCAATAGTAATTAAAAGTAAACGGAATTAGACAAATGCCTAGATGCAAGTCTAACCATTTTTTAATACTTTCAATCAATAGGTTATTGTTGAGTTAATGAGTGAGAAGAATCAGTCAACAATAAAAAACTAATAGCAGTAGAAACTAGATTTTTGCAATGCAACAGCTCTGCAAAAAACCAGAGTGAGTTGTTCACCTCTCTCGCCGCGTTTACGCAGCTTTAGCCGCATTTGCACTGCAGAAAAGGTGGGCTCCTGTGCTTTGCTTTCTAGAACAGAGGTACAGGGCAGCGATATGTGTTTTGCAACAAAAAGTTTCCTGGTACCTGTCCCTACATAAAGAAATAGAGAGATAAAAAAACTATATCGTTCCCTCCCGGCAATGGCACCAAAAATTTGTTCATCGAAACCGAGTACTGCCAAGTGCACCACATGAAGTAAAAAATTTTAAAAACAAAATCTATGTGTGGTGACTGGTGTTCAATGTACCGTGTAGTCTAGCGCTAAGGGATCATGTCCACGAGGAGAAATGCAATAGAAGCGTTTCGGTACTATGAAAAACAGGTTCTTTTCTCTGTTTAAAAATCAAAATGAAATGAAGTTAAAAAGAAGTTTGGTTGGTGAAATTTGGTTTTAAGATCTGGAAAAAGAAAACAAAAGAAAGTTTAAAGAGGAAAAAATTACGGTTTTGGAAAAAATGGTTGGAAACATGAAGAGATGAAAATGAGTTTTTAAAAAAAAAGAGAAGATCTAGCTTACTAATCTACTAAACACCATTACTACGTACTAACCTCTTGAAGGACACATGTCTCATTTTGGATCATTGGCAGGAGATTGGCCTTAAGATGATAAGGTGTTCAAGAAAAACACATAAGATAGCTTTTGAAAAAATCCACTTGCGTCAACACTATTTTAAAATTGAAAATTAGTCCATCAAAGTCACAAGCATGGAATAAGAACAAGTTTCCAAAATCGTGTTAAATATCCAGCAGAATGATAACATCCATCCTCATGTGCCTTCAAGAACACTCGCACATTTGTAAGGCTTAAGTTCAGGCATACATATGATACAATTAGGTTTTCACAAAATCGTTCAAAGTGAAGTAGTGAGCTAGAGATTAGTGAGCCCAGAAATAGAGTTAGTTCCTCATGATTCGATTAAAGCAAATAAAGAAACAAATAAATAATAGAGACATGCCAAGAAATGAGGAGTAGATCGGTAAAGTAGAAATCCTTCATTGATTTGTCACTTCATTTACAGATTACACACTCTCCTTCTATCTCTTTCTAGATCTAAGCTAGAATAAAGTGCAGAAAGAGACGAGAATAAAGAAAATTACACTTGGAGAAAACTAACTACCAATAATATATTAACCCTAATCAAAATAAAAAAATAACTAAACCTAAGCTCTCTCTGTGTACTCTACCTCTGCTCTGGTGGGATATTTATAGGAGAAGACCAGTGCCCGAAAAGCGTTGAAGTCGTGGATCAAATCTTTGATCCAACAGCCAGAGGATTACCATGGAAACGCGACTTTCCCAAAACCGCGTTTCCGTGGCAGTCTTTGGTCCATTGGATCAGAGATTTGTGCGCCAGATTTTATCCGTTCAGTTGTCTCTGATTCTTCTAATACGATTGCCTCTGGATTTTTGATCTTCGAAAAATATTCATTAATCTTAAGCTAGAGAATCTTATCTTTATAAATTAAAATTTATTTATCTTTTGGGCTTGTTCTTCTCCTTTTTTATTAATAAAAACTTGCACACCATTAGATAAGAAAAATGTTAAATAGCTTAAAATTAAATGTGAAAAAATATATAAAATATGCATCTTTAGTGAATAATCAGCGGCCTCCCATGGACTAAAGACGCGGAGATGGTCTCGCGCCATCTGTTGGCGCTATCCACCAGGTTGATGATCAACCTGTCACATCAACTCCACAGAGTGAAGAAGCGCGCATCTTGTGGAATCTTCCTCATTCTATAGGTGGTACAAAACTCTTCGATCCCATATGCTTCAGTGGCAAAGAAAGCATAGAGGGCTTCAAAGCCCAAAAAAGTTCGCCAGGTCTCCGACATCAATTGGAAGCCAGGACACTTTGGACAAATGGGGTCAGTGGAAACATCACCCCCAAAGCCAAGATCTGGGGGGTGAAAGTATACGCTGCTGATAGAAGGTGATGTTGTAACATCCGCATCACCAGGACACCACTCCACCTCAACATTGGAAGGAAGACGAATACCATACGTCACCAAGTACTTGTTGACCTCCTTTTGGCTACGAAGAACACGCTACTTGGGATCAAAATCCATGGCCTCTGTTATTCTAAGACTAGTGCTCTTTCCTTTCTCCTCCACGGCGCCACTGCTCCCCCTTTATCCCCGACGGCAACAGATTTCCCTCCTCTTGCCATTTCTAGGATCGATTGAAGGATTTGGATGCAAAGATTCAAAACAAAGGAGAAACAAAACGAAGGGGCAGAAAGATGGAAGGTTTCTAAAGTTCGTAGAAAGCCCTAATTTTCAACTTTCTCCCCAATGTAATAGCAGGCGCTGACATCACCGCAAAGATAAACAAGGGCTAAGATGTCTTTTCGCATGCCAGCTAGCTCAAAATCTCAACCGTTGTGTGAATCCAAACTTACTCTGATGGCTTCCAAATGATAGCTATCTTTCCAGCGCGCACGCGAACAGGATACATGAAGTGAGTTTTTGCTAGCCTTTACTGTGGCATTAAATGCAAAAGTACAAAAGAATACCTCAACTGCTCTCCCTCATGAACTCTCCAACTGCTCTCACAAAGTACGAAAGACGCTCTGACTTCTCAGGTGAAAGGCCATGACATAGGACGAGATTAGTTTGCTCCCCTCCTTCTCACTCGGAGCACACTGAGAAGGAGGAGACGGAGGGGACATTTGCAGTGGTCAGATTTTGATTCTCATCAAGATCCTGACACGTGTCCCACGTATCTAAAGCGTCCCTAGCTGGAAACAAACTTAAATGCCAGTAGGCCCATTCGCGCCCAAAGTAAAATGCCTAAAGCCATGCCCTAAGCCCACAGTAGACCCGAATCACCTGCACGGATCTGCAACCGTAAGGTCTCGCTCCGCGGCCACGACCATCCGTGACCATGCACCCAGATACTCAAACTCAGGCGAAGCTATTCTACTAGATGGTGATCCCAATCCTGGCGATGAAGACCCTCCGCGATGTAGGCGCTTCATGTCAAAGAACGTCCGTGATGAGAACCCTCTGTGAGGATAGTCGCTTCTGCTCTATTCACAGCCAAACGGTACGACCCCGCGATTCATGGATTCAGTTATGTTGCTAGGTCACCCTCATGTTCAAAATATTACAACGCCCCTACTTCAATGTGGGCCATTATGCATAGTGTCATATATCTTGGTATAACAATCCCAATAATCAAGTGGCGTGATCTTGGGGGTTACGAGGAAATCACAACGTGCAAATCATGCAATTTCAGAAGATCTCAACCAACCTGATCTAGATCAACATCCTATACATATAAATATTTATCTCCTACTTCTTTACAGGGGATCAAGCTTTAGCCAATTGTAATCACAATATTACTCTGCAGAAATTCATTGTAATCCCTCTAAAATTATAGTGAGTTCTCTCCCTCTCCCCTGGTTTTTCCCTTTTGTGTTTTCCACATAAATTCTATTGTGTTTACGATTGCTTTTCTTCATTTACTCTCCTTATAATTCTTGAGTGTGGAGAAATTTACCCAGGAATTTACCTCCACAGTGTTAAAGATGTTAGGCTTAATTTCTTCTGCAATAGGAAGAAGAACATTCCAAGATACTAAAAAGTAATTATAATCAGACAACAGATTATTATTAGGATTCAAAATTGCTATCACGATCAAGAAAATTCTTCAAAAGGGCATATGCATATCAAGAACTTAAACAAATAACATATATAGTGATGTTGGAAGGCAAAGGAAGAATTACGACATAAACAAAGCCAGCAGACTGACGATAGGTAAACGTAAACCCAACGAGCTATCGGCATGAAAGTTCAGTTGTCGATAGCTAGAATTACGCTGTCGAAAGATCTGTTGATAGACGTTTCCCGAAAGTTGGTTCTTTTACAGTCTATTGACAAGGCTTATTCAACTGTCGACAGCACTGCATGTATCAGGATATCTGTTTTTGATTAAGGATTTAGTCTTTTACTCTGATTTGGTTTTATTTTTCTTTTAATTGATTAGTTTTCCTAGTAGTATTATTCTTCTTTACTTGCTCATAGAAACCATCGTATCATTGTTATGAATCAACTTTTTGATTATTAATTAAATTAAGTTTTTCATCTTTTACTTGCTCGTGGATTCGAGTTGTTTATCTTTTGCTTGTGAATTCAAGTATTTTGCTCGTGGATTCGAGTACTTCCTACCAAAAGGTATAATTTATAGTTCGCTGCACTAGAACGAGATCTCGTTGGTGTTGTTTGCTTCATTGTCTGTGTCAATTGGTGTCAGAGCTTTGAAAATTTTCCAGTGATGGCAAGAGTGTTGGCCCAAAGGCCCATCACTCTAGTTTTGATGATGATCAACTCATGTAGTTATAGTACTAATGATCTTGTGTTTATTTAGTCTCAGATTCATGATCAAGATCTTAGTAGGTGTGTAGCTTCAACAAAGGATTTAAAGTCAAGTTTTGGAGCTAGCACGGTTTGATTCAAGAGCTTTTGCATCAAGACCATATCAAGTACTCAAGAGAAGTCTAGCTCTATGGATCAAGTTTGGACCAAGTCAAGAAGATTAGAAGACTTCAAGTGAAGACTTGTGTCTAGGTTTGTTTTATAAGATTTTGTTTTAGATTAAAATGTAAAGGATAGAATAGTTGGCGGAATGCTCAAGTATACCATATACACACACACTCTTGATTTAGATATGTTTTCATAAAAGAATTTTTATTTTGAAAAAATACAAAAGAGTTTTCTTTTTTGAAAAATACCGGTTTGATTTTTGGTATTCAAAGTTTACTTGTTTTTAACCAAAACCATATTTAGAGCTTATTGTCAAAAACATAGATATTTCACCATGTTTGTGTAGTGGATCATATCCATACACTCTATGCTTCAAATGAGTTTAGAATATCTTGTTTTTGTATTTTGGTGAGATTTGGAAAATAAGTTTTGGAAAAACCAATTTAGAAAAATACAGTTTTTGTTTTAAGCCAAAATTTCTATGTTACAAAAATAGTCCAAATTATTTGTAACATGCCTTGATTTTGTGCAAGCATGTTTGTTTATCAAAGTATATTGGTAAAACTATTTTTGTAGATTTTTTGTGAATTTATGGGATTTTATTTCAATCAAAATGACAAAGTTTTTAATCCCAGAATTTCTGTCCTCGCTTCAGCCGGTCGACTGGGCCGGTCGACCGCAGCTTGAAGTCGGTCGACCGATGTGCACAAACGTGCACGCCAGTCTAGCTGGAGGGCCGGTCGACCGGGACGGTCGACCGTCCAGAGAGCTCTGCTCTCTGGAAAGCCCCGGTCGACCGGGCCGGTCGACCGGGCCGGTCGACCGGATAGAGAGACTGCTCTCTGTATCCAGGCCTCGGTCGACCGGGCCGGTTGACCGCTGCCCCAACGGTCAGAAATCTGACCGTTGGTGGTCGACTGGGCGGTCGACCGTCAGGCCATCTGGCTCCCAACGGCTAGTTTTTCTAGCTCTATAAATTGGGGCATTTGGGGGCTGTCTTCTATAAGATTTGAAGTGGATTTTTACAACAGTTTTTCCTACTCTTTCAAGAGGTTTTCTCCACTTATTTTAGAGCCAATATTTCCAATCAAAAGGGGAGTTTATCAAGAGTGTTTAGAAGTGATTTCTTTGAGATTTTTCTTCACCATCTCTTTCCTTGTTTTCTCACACAACACTTGAGCCATCCATTGCTATATCTACCCATAGGGATTTGTTGTGAGAGGATTTTAGGTGATCAAGAGTTGTGATCACCAAAGTTCCTTCATTTGCTTTGAGGAGGCGGACGAGTACGTTCGCGGTTGTTTCGAGTTCGTGTGTGGACTCGGTGTTTGAGGTGTGGCCTCGGCGAGCTTGTGGGCTTGCGGTGTGTATGGGACTAGAGAGTCCAAGGAGTTCAAGTGTGAACTCGCCTTGTAGATGTTGAGGCACCGAGTGATCCGGTGGGATCGTTTATTGTTGAAATCCTTCAAGTGTGAAGGCGAGGATGTAGAGCAAGTGTGCTCGAACCTCGAAACAAATATCCCGTGTTTGCGATTGCACTCTCTCTATCTCTTTGTCTCTTACTTGTTTATATCTTGCATACTATTATTGTGCTCATCTTTATATGCTTGATATACATTGTGTGCTTAATTGATATATGCTTGGGGATTATTTGCTAACACTAGTATTCAACCAAGAGAGCCAATGCGGCACCTCAACTCTTATTTAGAGGAATCTTGAGGAGTTTGTCCAGAGCCCTTCACGGGAAATTCGGCAACACTCTTGTGTTAAACTTGGTGTTTAGTGTAAGAAGTTTTAGTTTGCATCATATAAGTTTTTAATTCCGCATTATTGACCATTAGATTAGCCATCACCTATTCACCCCCCTCTAGGTGATTTTACAATTGGAATCAGAGCTAAGTGCTCTTGATTTGGGTCTTACAACTTAGAGTTAAAGATCCTCATTTTAGGCTAATCACAATATTTGTACACACACCATGGATTTTATGTCACCTCCCACCTTTGACATTCTTAACTTCCAAATTTGGAAGGTTAAGATGTCTTTATACCTCAAAGCCTTAGGCATTCATATTTATTTTGCCATCACTAGAGATGATTATTGTTTAAATGGCAAAATTTTTGAGGCTAATGTAAAAGCCCTACATGCTTTAAAGTCTACCCTAAATGATGAATATTTATCTAGGGTGTCTAACATTGATTCGGCTTTTGTAGTATGGAACACCATCATCTCCCTTGGCGAAAATGAACAATACTATGCGGGGAGCGACTCGGATGTTGGAAGCGACACCTCCAACATGTGCTACATGGTCCAAGGGGATAACCCCCTTGAGGTAAACATCGAATCCGAGTTAGATGAAGATATTGATATGTCCTATGATGAGCTTACATCTTTTTGTCAACAACTTCTTGAAAAATATGACATGCTTAAGAAAGATAATAAGAAAATGAAAAATAAATTTGATTGCATGTTAAAAGAAAAAGATTCTCTACAAAATAAATTTGAAAATGTTTTAGAAGAAAATAACTCTTTTAAAATAAAATTGCATGTTTAGAAAAAGAAAATGAAAATTTGAAAAATGGGAATGTTTCCTTGCTTTCAAAATTGAGTGATCTTTGTGAAGGAAACACATCTTTGAAAAATAAAATTGTTTTGGTAGAGAAACAAAAAGAAATTGTTTTAAATGAAAATACCTCTTTAAAGAGAAAATTATTGAAAATGAAAAAGAAAAAGTTTCTAAAAAGAATAAAAATGATTCTCATTCTCACCATGCTTTACATGCCACCATTAATGATAGTGAGATTAATGCTTTGAAAAATAGGATTAATTGTTTGAGCTCAACCTTGAGCTCATGTGCATTTAACCATAAGAGATTGGAGTCTTTGTTTTCAAAGAAACAAGCTCCACATGTCCATGCACATCATCCTCATCATGCATATGCTTATGTTGCACGTCATGCTTACACTCACACTCATATGCATACTAAGGTGTACAAATGTACACATTGTGGCCGCAAAGGCCATTTAGCAAAGTTTTGTTTTGATAAGATACATCATTTTAATTTTGCTAACAAAAATGTTTGGGTCCCTTACAAAGCTAACCCCCAAGGACCCAAGAAAAAATGGGTACCAAAATCCCCACCTTTTGTTTTTGAGTAAGTGCGGGCTCTCACAAAACGTGAGAGGGAAGGTGCCTTGATGGTGGATGCACATGTACATGATGGACACATATTTGATGCACCGTTATCAAGGAGGTTTGGTGGGACAACCACCATGTTTGGAGATTTGGAGCATAGTTCCTTGGTTTGGTAACTATCTCTAAAACTCTTAATTTATTTACATGCTTATTTATTTGTTATATCATATAGCATGTTCATGTTTTATTTATTTGTTTTTGTGCTTCTTGTGGTAAATACTTGTTTAAATGTAGCTTTTATCAAAACTTGTATTTATACATGTACAAATAGTGAGCAACAAATTGATTTATATATATTTGCACTTCATTGTTCATTTGTACTCATTATATACACATGTATAGGCTAGTTTTGATGATTATATCATTTATACATGTTTTGCCTATTTTCATGGTTTACTTCATGTATATGCAATTTTTATTCAAATCTAATAAATATACATGTATACCCGTGAGTCTCTTGCCTTCATGCAAACACTATTGATAGACTCTTTTATGTTTGGGATATGTATACATATTGTTAGGATTGGATAAAAACATACATATACCTTGAAGTTTGTTTTTAAGATGAAAAATGAATTTTCATGTTTTGTTTAATAAAAAAAATTAATATTCATGAGCTTTATTGATTAATTTCATGGAAAATGCTAATTACATGATTTTTGAACACTCACACTTCATTTGTTTTGTCATAACCTTATTTCATGAACATATTTTTGAGCTTTATCGATTTTGAGTGTCAACTTTTGTGTATTTGGTATGATTCATGAATAACATATGATTTGATTTCATGTTTTTGAAGGATCTTTAACTAGTTTTTCAAAAATTATTTTAACTAGTTATTATTCTTCATTTGGTAGTTATGAGTTATATACTTGATCTCAATTGGTATTTTCATTTTGTATATACTCATATTTTGTTTCCTATATATGTATGCTTCATTTCAAATAATATCAATTTCTATTGGTATTCTCTTTTCATACATATATATGATTTACATGTGCTTGCTTTACAATTGGTTTACATATTTAAAAGCACAAAGTTTGCTTATGCTAAGCTTACTTCAAATCTTGTTTTTCAATTGATTTTTTAATTAATATTTTTATAATAATGCATAAGCTTACAAGAAAATTGATCATTATTTTTAAATTGGTATCAATATGTTTCAAATTTAGTATAAATTTCAATTGATATCAAGATGTTTTACCTATTTAAAGAAAATTCAAAAAAATTTATAATGTTTATTTACAATTGGTATTTTAAAATTTGACTACAATTGATATCTTAAAAATTTTTGTTTATATGATATCTTAAAATTTGATTTACTAATGGTATCTCAAAATTTGTTCTCATTTGAGAAAATTCAAAATTTTGGTTTAATAAGAAACTTAAAAATATTTTGATTTGTATTGCCTATATGCAAGGGGAGCTTAACATCTCTTCTACATATAAATTCATGTTGAGTGTATCTTATATTGAGGAGCATGACAACTCTTCTTTATGCGATACACGTGTGTAGGGGGAGCTTCACATCTCCTCTTATTCATTACAGATTATGTGTTATGTGAATTAGGGCTTGTCATCCCTTCTTCATGTAATGCATATATGTAGGGAAGCTAACTTAGCGTCTTCCTCTTCATAAATGTATATCGCATATAACCTTTTATTGATTTGTTTAAGTTTACCCCTTTATTGATTCTTTGTTTCGAACAAAAAGGGATAAAAATTTGTTGATTTTGTTTTTACTTTAACCCCTTTGTTGATAATTGACAAAAAGGGGGAGAAGTATTTTAGTATATATGCATGTTTTTCTTACTTTATTCATGAAGGGGGAGAAGGATTTATGTTTATGCATATATGTTTTTATTTTGCAAATAGGAGAAAAAGAATTTGATATGTTTTATGCTTGATTGGCATGTTTATCTCCTTACATTTCCATACATATTTATGTGCTTCATTGCATATTTATTTATTTATTGTGATGCATGAGTTAAGGGGGAGCTTCTTTGAAGCTTTACTTTAATCCATGCATATATAACTTCATGAGTTTTGTCATCATCAAAAAGGGGGAGATTGTTGGCCCAAAGGCCCATCACTCTAGTTTTGATGATGATCAACTCATGTAGTTATAGTACTAATGATCTTGTGTTTATTTAGTCTCAGATTCATGATCAAGATTTTAGTAAGTGTGTAGCTTCAACAAAGGATTTAAAGTCAAGTTTTGAAGCTAGCACGGTTTGATTCAAGAGCTTGTGCATCAAGACCACATCAAGTACTCAAGAGGAGTCTAGCTCTATGGATCAAGTTTGGACCAAGTCAAGAAGATTAGAAGACTTCAAGTGAAGACTTCAAGAAGATGAAGACTTGTGTCTAGGTTTGTTTTATAAGATTTTGTTTTAGATTAAAATGTAAAGGTAGAATAGTTGGTGGATTGCTCAAGTGTACCATATACACACACACTCTTGATTTAGATATGTTTTCATAAAAGAATTTTTATTTTGGAAAAATACAAAAGAGTTTTCTTTTTTGAAAAATACCGGTTTGATTTTTGGTATTCAAAGTTTACTTGTTTTTAACCAAAACCATGTAAACTTTGAATACCAAAAACCAAACCGGTATTTTTCAAAAAAGAAAACTCTTTTGTATTTTTCCAAAATAAAAATTATTTTATGAAAACATATCTAAATCAAGAGTGTGTGTGTATATGGTATACTTGAGCAATCCACCAACTATTCTATCCTTTACATTTTAATCTAAAACAAAATCTTATAAAACAAACCTAGACACAAGTCTTCATCTTCTTGAAGTCTTCTAATCTTCTTGATTTGGTCCAAACTTGATCCATAAAGCTAGACTCCTCTTGAGTACTTGATGTGGTCTTGATGCACAAGCTCTTGAATCAAACCGTGCTAGCTCCAAAACTTGACTTTAAATCCTTTGTTGAAGCTACACACCTACTAAGATCTTGATCATGAATCTGAGACTAAATAAACACAAGATCATTAGTACTATAACTACATGAGTTGATCATCATCAAAACTAGAGTGATGGGCCTTTGGGCCAACAATCTCCCCCTTTTGATGATGACAAAACTCATGAAGTTATATATGCATGGATTAAAGTAAAGCTTCAAAGAAGCTTCTCCTTAACTCATGCATCACAATAAATAAATAAATATGCAATGAAGCATACAAATATGTATGTGATTGTGATTTTCCTGCACCCAAAAATAAAGAATTTTAGATTTAGAACAAGATGTGCAAGGTGCTCAATTCTAATCCGCGGTAGCAATGGCTATGCGGGTCGTGATCCTCAGGGAGGGACTAGCGATGGAAGCGTTTAAGTAAGTTATCTCTTTTTTTTATTTATTTTGTTATTTACAAGGTATTTACAATGAGAAGTATGGTATTTACAATGAGTTGGGAAGAAAAGAATGAGTTGGAGTTGGTGGTCTAAGCTAAAATTAAAAAGAAATAAAACTATAACACGTACATACCTCTTCTGCCTTGTTTACCTTTGATCCATTTACGACGACTTACCTTGTCTTTGAAGGCGTTCAAGTATGGCGTATAGGATCTTCCACCTTCGCGATCTACACTACAAAAAGAAAAGACTAGCAAGAGAAGGCTTGTTCATCTCCATAGGCCATCAAGGGCACTTCTTCGGCTAGGCAGTCTCGAAGCAATCGGATCTCATGGTTTACAAAACATCAGAGAGAAACAATGACATAGAACAAGAATAGAAACACAAAGATAAAGCAAGAATAGAGAAACAATAAAACAAGAATAAAAACAAACCAACCTTGATTAGATTTTATTAACAATGGGGGAAAAGTAAGACTTACACCGATGTCACCTCAATACAAGTATGAACTTCTTCCTCCATGAAAGCATCCTCTACTCTCAGTTATAAAAATTACAAAAGAAAACGAAAATAAAACCTAACCTACAACTAGAAGAAAGCCTAAAAACCCTAGCTTTTAGCTCTGTATTTTCTGTACGCCCTTCTCGGTTGCTCTGCAGGGGTATTTATAGGTGCAGAAGGAAGTAGAGTCCCAGAACGACTCCTCTACGAAAACAGGTAGGGGGATAAGATAGGAATGCCGTGGAAACGCGGCTTGGGCCGCGTTTCCGCGGCCAAGTAGTGGCGGTTGGCCATGTGCTTTGGCGCGTGGCCTCCCCTGGTCCGTCCATCTGGGCGTAGTCTTCTGGAAGTTGCATCTCGACTCTTCATCTTGGGATTTCGAGATAACTTGGGAAGCAAATTACCCTAAATCTCAAATCTTCCCATATCTTTTAAATGAATTTATTATCTTTGCACTCTCTTTCTTTGACTTTTATCCTCATCCTGCAAGTATTTAAGGTTGAATAGAAATCTATCCTTCCCTCTTCTTTTAGAATTTGCAACTATTGCCCTTAGTAATTGCAATTTTGATAATTGATAATTGCAACTTTTGCATTGGGCTTTAAACATGGGCTTTTGGGCTTCTTTTGAGGCTTTATTCCTTTATTTTTATTTCTCAAGGCCTGCACACAATAAATAATAAAATATTAGTTAATTGTACATGATTATATGAATAAATATGAAAATGTGATAGTAAATGTAATGATAAAAATGCACTTTGCACTACCAATCACACCACCACACTTATCTTTTTGCTCGTCTTCGAGTAAAAATCAAAAAGAAAAAGAAAAACTAAACTAGCTAACTCACTTTCGTAGGAATCACGATTGCACTTAGCACGTGCAACAAGCTGTTAAACCCCTAGGTTACTCTAGAGGACGAGTGTTGTCTCGTGAGGGTTTTCAGCGGATTACACCCACAAAATCCATAAAAAGGAAAATATTTGAAATACGTTTGAAGAGACTAAGTAATCTATAAGTTTTTAGGATCATCATTTTTATTCATTCTTAAACTTAGTCTTTATATAGTAAATTGTTTTCCTTTTTATGTAAGGGTCAAAATTGAATTTTTGTATAGTCATTTTCGTTACCAAAAATCATATGCATCCTTATGAATTTTTACTAGGAATTCCTTAACTTGGACTCTCATGCCTCTTTATTATTATTATATGTATATATATTTTTTTCTTTTTTTTAATATGTATAACTCATCTAATTTTCTTTCGTGTAAGCATGAAGGCTTCTTGAGGCACTCATACCTAACTAATTGACTATTAGATGTGTTAATACATATATAATATTTCTTAGTTTTCATAGGCTTTCTAATCTACCCATGTAGCGAACTTAAAGTCGGTGGCTCCCAAACCGGTCAGTTTTAGGGCACCGGGTGAGAAAACACCCTGCGGACTTAAGGATTCGAGTGAACTAGGCCACAAAACTAAGGGCTTTATTTCATAAAATCACCTTTAGGCGTGAATACTTATGCTTCTTGAGGCACATTTATCCAGCTTAATCAGTGAATCTCTCTCTCTCTCTCTCTCTCTCTCTCTCTCTCTCTCTCTCTTTTTTAGAATAGGGCACAAGAGTCTTTGTCTTAGAATCCTAGATATGTAAATGTATTAGGTATGCATATTTCATTAAGGTAAAAATCAAGACTAATTACTTATTCAATTTCTCCTCCTATACCTAAAAATTCAACAATTTATTTATTTTGACCAAGTTTTTAGAAATCCTAATCATGATTTTCCTAATTCTTAAGATTAAGTTAGATTTCTTTCAAAAGATAAGTCAAAATATTGTCCTTTTTATAAAAAAAAAATTTTCATTTTTTTTTCATTTTTTTAATATTAGCAAAATTTTGTTAGTTTCTACCTATGTTAGTGTGTTAGTAAAGCCTCCCCCACACTTATCTCATGCATTGTCCTCAATGTATGAATGTATGCATGTATGCATGAAAAAGAAGAAGGGAAGACAGAAGTTACCTCTGTTGGCCCAAAGGCCTTCCACCCTAGTTTTGATGATGATTAACTCATGTAGTTATGTTTACTAATTATCTTGTGATTTTAGTTACAGATCATTGATCAAGATATTAGTTGGTGATTGCTTCAAAAAAAAGGAGTTTGGAAGCTTCACAAGTGATTCCAGGGCTCAACCTTCAAGATCACACATTGCCTAGCCCATGGATGGAGTTTTGGATCGGGTCTTCTTGAAGATGGAGATCGTCAAGAAGACTTAGGAATCCTATTTTAGTTTAGTGTGTTTTAGATTCATTTGTAAAGCTTAGTATAGTTGATATGCTCAAGTGCACAACACACACGTTTTATGGTTTTCGGTTTTTAGTTTAACCGATATTTGTTTTCATGAATAGTTGATCAAAATAAGTTTACATGATTTATATGTATAATAGATGTATTCTAGTTATACATGCATGCTTAAACTTCTTATACAAACTTATTTTGACTTTCCTATTCATGTATTGAAAAATCCAAGTTTGATAAAAATACATGTTTGGTTTTTGGTAAAAATGTTAAAACACAAAAATAGTTCATATTGATTGATATTTGAGCTAAACTTTTTATCACATGTTTATATATCAATGCAAAATGATAAAACTATTTTTGGGTATTTTTACAAAAACTTAAAAGATTTTTAGAAATATTTTTAACATGTGTTTCTGTCCCAGAACAGTGGCTGACAGGCCAGGTTGGCCAACCGCACGTGTCGACCGCACCTAAGGCCGGTCGACCCTTGGGGTCGACCGACGTGCACAGGCTTGTGCACGTTTGGCAGATACAGGGACGGTCGGCCGGGCGGCCGACCGGACCAGAGAGCTCTGCTCTCTGTATCTGGGGGTCGACCGGGCGGTCGACCGGGTTGCCCCAACGGTCACATTTCTGACCGTTGGCGGTCGGCCGGGCCGGCCGACCGCTAACCTGTCAGGCTGCCAGATCAGCCTAACGGCTAGTTTTCTGTTTTGGCCTATATAAACCCCATTCCTTTGGGATTTTGTCTAAGGTTTTTAACAAGAAAAATTCCCAGTTTCTCCAGAGTTTAAAAGAAGTTTTCAAAGAGTTTTAAAGCTTAAAAGTTTTCATCTTTATTGTTTTCAAGGGTTTGAAAAATTCAAAGAAAAATAGGTTTTTGGGATATTGCTTTAGATCTTCATTTCTATCATATTGCAAGTGTTTTCCCAAGGATTTTTCTTTGTTATCTGATTTCCAAAACACCTTGTTTTTCACACTTGAGCTATCTTCTATCCTATTCTATTAGGATCTTGTTTTGTGGAAAAGAGAAAAGAATGAGAGATTGTTTGTGGTTGAAAGAAACCACTAGTTGTAAACCCTCCTTGTATTTGTGTATCCCTCTTTGGTAGAGGTTGAATGGAGTGGTATTGTTTGGATCCCTCTTCGGTAGAGGTGATTGTGTTTGTTGTTGGCTATGGGCCTTATCCCTCTTCGGTAGAGGTGGATTGTGGTTGTATTGCCTCGGTGGCATTGTAAGGTTGAGAGAGGAGTTCAGTACTCCTTTAGTGGATTGGAAATCCTTCATGGTGGTGAAGGCGGGGATGTAGAGCTAGGGGCTCGAACCTCGAAACATATCTTGTTGTTAGCGTTTGATCCTCTTGTCTCTCTAACTCTCTCTCTCTCTTTCATTTATGCAAAGCATCATTTTTCATTCATATCATACATATCATATTTGCTTGTGTATTGCCTTGTATCTTTCATATTGCTCATCCTTATATGCTTGGCTCGATTGTGTGTGTGCCTCACTTATACTTAACCACAAGAGCTTCACATAGCACCTCAACCCATATTTAGGGGAATCAAGAGGAGTTAGTCCAGAGCCCTTCACGGGGAATTCGTCTACACTTGTGTGTTGTATTAAGTGTGTTGCAATAATTTGCATTAGCTTCCGCATTTAGCGCATTTAGTTTCTAGATTAGCATTTACACCTAGTCACCCCCCCTCTAGGTGTGCTTTCAACCTCAAGGTGGTGGTTCCGGTGGTGGTCTAATTGGGCCAAGCGTTGCTACCCAAGCAAGATAAAGTAGTATTTGGAGGAACCTACCAGAAATTTCCCTTGTATAACATACTAAAATGTATGTATGATCATTTTTTAGCAATTTCACCCCATCAAATTTCCATAATTCATAATTATATTCAGAGTCAATTGTGTCAACCGCCTTGTCCCAAAATGGAGTGTGAAAAGATGGAATGATTGACTTGGACGTTGTAAGTATGGGAACGAATACCGACTCAGGAAAGAAACTTAAATCAAGTAAGGGTTCAGGATTCGGACTAGGTTCAGGAAGTGGGTCCAAATCAATAAGCTGAAACTCAAATCCACAATCAGTTTCCCAAAATGGAATGTGACTCAATGTTGGTGATTCAAGTTCAGGAATGATAGGTGTGGGAATCAAAACTGACTCTAAAAGATTACCTAAGTCGGGTAACAAAACAGGAGTCAATATGATTCAGGAATTTGAACTTGATCACAGATTTGAGAATCTAGGTCACATATCTCATTGAGCTCAATATCATAAAAATGAGAACTTGCCAATTTATCCATGGGACTTTGAAAATTGCAAAATTGGTCAAGTTCAATATGATCATCAAAAATGGGTGATTCAATTTTATGATGAATTGGTACAGGATCCAATGTTGACTCGGGAAAAGTAAAATCAGGTGGAGACACCGGAGTCATTATTGAATCAGGAAGTAAAATTGAATCACCAAGTGGGAGATCAGGATCATATTCATGCTTAAGTTCTATTTCAGGAAAGGAATAACTTGCCAAACTATCAATTGGAGTTTTGGCAAGCTCAAATGATGGTACTGAATTAGAATCTTGTTGTCCAAAGCAACGTGACTCTTCGGCTCTAAGAGAGTGGTCAGCGAAAGCAGAATTGGCCGGACGGTGAGAACGTAAAGATTGAACCATCATATCTATTTCATGATCACGAGCTAATCTAGCCTGAGTCATGGTTTTAAGCATCTTTTCATAGTCAATTGATGCATCATTTTGTGATTGGACTTGAAAAGAGGAAGTGTAATCGTGATGAAGTTGTGAGTCGGTGGACTCACGCATCATCATGTCTAAGATTGATGGTGATTGTTGCTTGGACTCCTGCATACTCATCATTTCCCGGATAGATGGTTTTCTATTCTGAATGGGTGGATCTGAGTATGAATCTTGGGAATATTGTGGACAAGGTGGATATGGAGGACAAGTTGGTTGAAAATTGGACTCGGGGGAAGCGAAACCCCATGAACTCTGTGAAGAGTCGAAAGTGGTATGAAAATTATGGTCATAAGATGGGGGGTATGGGTTATATTTATTCGGATAAGACCATTCCGGCATACTAGATTGGTCAAAGTTATGATATGCCGGTTTGGTAATATCCGAAAAAGAGGATGGTGTGTAATATGGATTAAAACTGGAAAAATTATTATTATATATCATATCACACAAATACAAACAAAGAAAAAGAAAGCAAACAAATAAGCAAACAAAAAAAAATTCTAACCTAAGTTAGGGTAGACCTATGACCTAGACGACTCCTAACTGGTTAGACTGTCCACAGGAGGTAGGGTGTAGACTTTGACCATAAGTTAATCAGCCAGGTCAGGGTAAGATTGGTGGGAGGTTTTCTGTCAAAGACGTTTCTTAATTAAGTAACCACCAACCTTCGGGCTTTCGGCCCTCAATCCCCTTCCTAGACACTGATTTGGCAGGAGTCAATTTCCAACACCGTTCCCCCTTAGGATAATCTCCTAATTGAGTCCGATATTTCCCTAGGGCCAACGTCTACTCATTTTTAGTTAGGCTTGGGTTAGTGAGTGCTTGGAATATGATTTTTGGGCCAAGGAAGGGTGATTAAATCCCCACCTTATCTTGTTATGGGTTAGTGCCCTTAAGATAAGTTTGTGCAAGTGTACAAGATATGTAAATAAGATTCACTCAAAGCAATGAAAATCAACCAAGAGATGAGTCCTATTCTACATGCAATGCGAACGTACCTTGCTCCAGCACTCTTCAACAGTAAAAATAAATGAATTGAAAAGACACGTGCCTAAAATGCAAACGTCTAATCAATTTTTATCTTTTTCAACAAGTATTTTACTGTTGATTAATTAGCAGTGTACAGGTTTATCACAGAACAAATATAACAGAGCTGACAAATCAAATTTCAGATTGCAGCAACCTGCAAAAAATTCAGTAAGTAGTTCTCTACTACTGCCGCGGATCCGCGGCAAGGTAGTAGGCTCTGCTGCTCTGCCTTCGAGGGCAGAGGCACAGAGTTGCTATATGTCCTTGCTGCTGTTTCCTATTCTCCAAACCTGCAAACAGAAAGAATAAAAGAATTAGTTAATAATTTTTTTTTAGAGAAAAACTTACCGTCCCTCCCCGGCAACGGCGCCAAAATTTTGATTGTGATTTTCCTGCACATAAAAATAAAGAATTTTAGATTTAGAACAAGATGTGCAAGGTGCTCAATTCTAATCCGCGGTAGCAATAGCTATGCGGGTCGTGATCCTCAGGGAGGGACTAGCGATGGAAGCGTTTAAGTAAGTTATCTCTTTTTTTTATTTATGTTGTTATTTACAAGGTATTTACAATGAGAAGTATGGTATTTACAATGAGTTGGGAAGAAAAGAATGAGTTGGAGTTGGTGGTCTAAGCTAAAATTAAAAGAAATAAAACTATAACACGTACATACCTCTTCTGCCTTGTTTACCTTTGATCCATTTACGACGACTTACCTTGTCTTTGAAGGCGTTCAAGTATGGCGTATAGGATCTTCCACCTTCGCGATCTACACTACAAAAAGAAAAGACTAGCAAGAGAAGGCTTGTTCATCTCCATAGGCCATCAAGGGCACTTCTTCGGCTAGGCAGTCTCGAAGCAATCGGATCTCATGGTTTACAAACATCAGAGAGAAACAATGACATAGAACAAGAATAGAAACACAAAGATAAAGCAAGAATAGAGAAACAATAAAACAAGAATAAAAACAAACCAACCTTGAGTAGATTTTATTAACAATGGGGGAAAAGCAAGACTTACACCGATGTCACCTCAGTATAAGTATGAACTTCTTCCTCCATGAAAGCATCCTCCACTCTCAGTTACAAAAATTACAAAAGAAAATGAAAATAAAACCTAACCTACAACTAGAAGAAAGCCTAAAAACCCTAGCTTTTAGCTCTGTATTTTCTGTACGCCCTTCTCGGTTGCTCTGCAGGGGTATTTATAGGTGCAGAAGGAAATAGAGTCCCAGAACGACTCCTCCACGAAAACTAGTAGGGGGATAAGACCGGAAGGCCATGCGCTTTGGCGCGTGGCCTCCCCTGGTCCATCCATCTGGGCGTAGTCTTCTGGAAGTTACATCCCGACTCTTCATCTTGGGATTTCGAGATAACTTGGGAAGCAAGTTACCCTAGATCTCAAATCTTCCCATATCTTTTAAACGAATTTATTATCTTTGAACTCTCTTTCTTTGGCTTTTATCCTCATCCTGCAAGTATTTAGGGTTGAATAGAAGTCTATCCTTCCCTCTTCTTTTAGAATTTGCAACTATTGCCCTTAGTAATTGCAATTTTGATAATTGATAATTGCAACTTTTGCATTGGGCTTTAAACATGGGCTTTTGGGCTTCTTTTGAGGCTTTATTCCTTTATTTTTATTTCTCAAGGCCTGCACATAATAAATAATAAAATATTAGTTAATTGTGCATGATTATATGAATAAATATGAAAATGTGATGGTAAATGTAATGATAAAAATGCGCTTTTCACTACCAATCAGTATGCAAATGTAAGGAGATAAACATGCCAATCAAGCATAAAACACATCAACTTCTTTTTCTCCTATTTGCAAAACAAAAACATATATGCATAAACATAAATCCTTCTCCCCCTTTATGAATAAAGTAAGGAAAACATGCATATGAGCTTATTGTCAAAAACATAGATATTTCACCATGTTTGTGTAGTGGATCATATCCATACACTCTATGCTTCAAATGAGTTTAGAATATCTTGTTTTTGTATTTTGGAGAGATTTGGAAATAAGTTTTGGAAAAACCAATTTGGAAAAATACAGTTTTTGTTTTAAGCCAAAATTTCTAAGTTACAAAAATAGTCCAAATTATTTGTAACATGCCTTGATTTTGTGCAAGCCTGTTTGTTTATCAAAGTATATTGGTAAAACTATTTTTGTAGATTTTCTGTGAATTTATGGGATTTTATTTCAATCAAAATGACCAAGTTTTTAATTCCAAAATTTCTGTCTTGGATTCAGCCGGTCGACCGGGCCGGTCGACCGCAGCTTGAAGTCGGTCGACCGACTCGTTCGACCGACGTGCACAGACGTGCACGCCAGTCTGGCTGGAGGGCCAGTCGACCGGGACGGTCAACCGTCCAGAGAGCTCTGCTCTCTGGAAAGCCCCGGTCGACCGGGCCGGTCGACCGGACAGAGAGACTGCTCTCTGTATCCAGGCCTCGGTCGACCGGGCCGATCGACCGCTGCCCCAACGGTCAAAAATCTGACCATTGGCGGTCAACCGGGCGGTCGACCGTCAGGCCATCTGGCTCCCAACGGCTAGTTTTTCTAGCTCTATAAATTGGGACATTTGGGGGCTGTCTTCTATAAGATTTGAAGTGAATTTTTACAACAATTTTTCCTACTCTTTCAAGAGGTTTTCTCCACTTATTTTAGAGCCAATATTTCCAATCAAAAGGGGAGTTTATCAAGAGTGTTTAGAAGTGATTTCTTTGAGTTTTTCCTCCACCATCTCTTTCCTTGTTTTCTCACACAACACTTGAGCCATCCATTGCTATATCTACCCATAGGGATTTGTTGTGAGAGGATTTTAGGTGATCAAGAGTTGTGATCACCAAAGTTCCTTCATTTGCTTTGAGGAGGCGGACGAGTGCGTTCGCGGTTGTTTCGAGTTCGTGTGTGGACTCGGTGTTTGAGGTGCGGCCTCGGCGAGCTTGTGGGCTTGCGGTGTGTACGGGACTAGAAAGTCCAAGGAGTTCAAGTGTGAACTCGCCTTGTAGGTGTTGCGGCACTGAGTGATCCGGTGGGATCGTTTATAGTGGAAATCCTTCAAGTGTGAAGGCGGGGATGTGGAGCAAGTGTGCTCGAACCTCGAAACAAATATCCCGTGTTTGCGATTGCACTCTCTCTATCTCTTTGTCTCTTACTTGTTTATATCTTGCATACTATTATTGTGCTCATCTTTATATGCTTGATATACATTGTGTGCTTAATTGATATATGCTTGGGGATTGTTTGCTAACACTAGTATTCAACCAAGAGAGCCAACGCGACACCTCAACTCTTATTTAGAGGAATCTTGAGGAGTTTGTCCAGAGCCCTTCACGGGGAATTCGGCAACACTCTTGTGTTAAACTTGGTGTTTAGTGTAAGAAGTTTTAGTTTGCATCATATAAGTTTTTAATTCCGCATTATTGACCATTAGATTAGTCATCACCTATTCACCCCCCTCTAGGTGATTTTACAAAGAGATGGTGATGGATTGCAGGGCCTTCTGCAATGATGGGCGCTATTACAAGGGATCTTAGCACTATCAACTCAACCTTCGACAACGTGCCCTAAGAACTCAAGAGATAGTCCCTTAAGATGGATGGCTAACGTCTAGCCGATGATATGCACTGAAGCAGATGGAATCATCCATCAACAAATTTTCTACCACCACATCCACCCCTACCTCCATCACAACCAACCCTTAAGATCGATGATCGGTGTCTAGCTAATGGTACATACCCAAGTGGACAGGATCATCAATCAACCAATTTCCATCACCATCTCCACCCGTACATCTACCTCAACAACCACCACCACAACAACCACCTCCGATACAACCATAACCATCACAACAGCAACTCCATCACAACCACCTCATTATCAACCTCCATCAAATCGGCCTCTTCCACTACAATTGCCCCCTCCAAGTCCAAAGAAGAGAAGCAAAAATTCATATTTGTACTAGGAGTGTTCATTGTGGAATAGAAGGAAGCAAAGTAGAGCTTTACTCTAGTGGTCAAGGAAGAGATTGTTTCCTCTATTGAAATTTCTAAGGAGGTGAAGTTGGAACATGTGGGAGAGCCTAAACCACTTTGGCAACATAGTGTATCTATTCTTCATGATTTTGAAGATCCTCTCATGGAGAAGGAAAGTGCTCGAGATGCAAGCTTTCAATTTTACCAGTTCATATCATGTACTATTGGCACATGAGTGCGATGAAAGCATGATACATTATTGACCTACAACTATAAGAAAATGTATGACTTTTCCAGTTATAAGTGAAAAAGATTCAGATTTTCTAAGGTGATGCCTTTTATTCCATGTAACACAACTATAAGTGTTCTACACGGTGTACCAAGTTTTATCACCAATTGTACTTTGAAAGCTCTTTCAGTCATATCAGATTTGAGATCACACTTTCTCTCAGGCAGAGTTTGCTAAAGATGGCATCGTTCATAGTTTGATTGATCGAAACTCGAGGACGATTTCTTTTGAAGAGGAAGAGACAGATGTAGGAAGGCAAAGAAAGAATCAAGTCACAAATAAAGCCAGCATACTGTCAATAGACAGAAGTAAAGCCAGTGAGCTGTGTAAGAAGAGAGAGGAAGTCGACGACGACAAGGGAGCAAATGCGAAGAATCAGTAGCAGCAGCAGCAGGACCGGTCGACCGGTGTGTATCAACGTGCACAGGCTGGTGCCCGGTCGACCGCAGAAGGAGAACGGTCAACCGCCCGGTCGACCGCAGAAGGAGAATGGTCGACCGCCCGGTCGACCGACTGACATTGCCTAACTCTCAGTTAGGCACGGTCGACCGGGACTTGGGTCGGTTGACCGGCCGGTCGACCGACAGACAGATCTGGACAATTTTGAAAAGTTTACTGAATTGGAAACGAGTCCAATAAGGAATCTGATTCTCCTAGGGTTTCCTTAGGTATATTAGAGAGGCAGAGTCCTCTTAATATGAAATTTCTTGCAATTTGTATTGATTATCAAATCAATAAAAAAATCTCTCTTCCTTGCCCCGAGGACGTAGGCGAAATTGGTCGAACCTCGTTAAAATCTTGTGTTTGGTTTTCTCCCATTGTTTTATTGTTCTTGTTGTTGGTAGTACTTCTCTATTGCATCTATGGCTTAAGGGTTCCTCTAAGTGTTTGTTGATCTGCGCACAACAAGTGTTATCAGAGCATCCCAGGTTCGTCGTGGGATCATCTGGTGATTCAAAGGGCATCTGTAGCTGATTAGCGGAGATCATGTGTCGATCTCAGGTCAGCGTTGGGACTGTTTGTGGGATCATGTGTCGATCTTAGAACAGCGCGTGAAGTGCTCAAGGAATCAATTTAAGGAGTAGATCTATTCAGAAACTCATCTAGGGTTTCGTGAGGAGGTAAAGATCTGATCTTTATCAAATTTGTTTTATCTAACTCCGTTGGTTTTTTGCATTACATAGAGGATCTAGTCAAAGAGATGGCTGAAGAAAGTATATCTTTAAGAACCATGAATCCCCATCCGAGGATTGATGTGGTGAAATTCAATGGCACGAACAATTTCGGTATGTGGAGGTGCGAGGTGATGGATGCACTGACGGCATCAAATCTCGAAGACACTCTACGTTTGGAGAAGAAGCGAAGCACAACCACTGAAGAAGAGTGGGATAAGGTGAACCGATCAGTGTGTGGTTTAATCAGATCGTGTCTAATACAAGACATCAAATACCTTGTGTTACACGAAACATCTGCGAGGCAGTTGTGGAAGATCCTAAAAAGAAAGTGTCTGACCAAAAGTATTGAATCCAGACTACAGCTGAAGAGCAAGCTGTATGGTTTTCAGATGAAGAAAGGATGCTCCATAAATGAACATCTGAATCGCTACACAAAGCTTCTTACGAATTTGGTTAATGTGGATGTCGAGGTAAATGAAGAAGATAAAGTAGTAATTCTCTTGAACTCTCTTCCTGCAGAGGAGTTTGAGACTTTACTTTAACCTTCAAAAATGGTAGACAGTCCCTTAACTATCATGAAGTATCGTCTGCTCTTGTTAATTATGAGACGAGGAGAAAAGAAAGACAGTCTTCTCAGGCAAGCACATCAGTAGAGGCATTAGCAGTAAGAGGCAGAGGTTTACACAGGAAGGGCAAAGGTGATCAAGAGAGATCGAAGTCCAGGCCAGATTATAGAGATTTGAAGAAGAACCAGTGTGCCTTCTGCAAAGAATTAGGGCACTGGAAAGTTGACTGTTCAAAGGCCAAAGGGAAGAAGACGGAGTCTAAGACTGAGGTAAATCTTGCAAAGGTGGTCAGTACTCAAGGCAGTACTTCACAGGAAAGTGGATCAGACTCGGACTCATCAGTTTTTCGTTCTCTGTCACTACTCCTATCATTGGCTACTCAGGAAATACTGAGTGAATTTTGGATACTAGTGCTACATACCATGTGTGCCCGAATAGGGATTGGTTTTCTAGCTTTTAGAAGCTGGAGGGATGTTCAGTTGTTATGAGCGACGATCATCCATGTATCATGGAAGGTGTAGGAACAATCCAGATCAAGATGTTCGATGGGATGATACGAGAACTGAAGGAAGTAAGATATGTACCTCAACTGAAGAGAAACCTTATTTCTGTTGGAGCTTTGGAGACATTGGGTCTTATGGTGTCAATAAAGGAAGGAGTTCTTAAGATGATCAAAGGCTCGATGGTGGTACTAAAGGTCGTTCGTCGGAACAATCTTTACTACTTGAAGGGTAGTACTGTTACAGGGCAAGTGACAACTTCTACTGATTCAGATGAAGACTCAAGCAGGCTATGGCATATGAGGCTGGGACACACAGGAGAAAAGTTTTTGCAAGCTCTTGCAAGACAAGGATTATTGAAAGGTGTCGGAACCTGCAAGTTGGAATTTTGTAAACATTGTGTCATCGGAAAGAAGACCAAGGTGAAATTCCGCACAGTAACTCATTTCACCAAGGGGATTCTGGATTATGTTCACACTGACGTTTGGGGACCTACCAAGACTGCATCAATTGGAGGTAACCACTACTTTGTGTCTTTTATTGATGATTATTCTAGGCGTTGTTGGGTATATACCATAAAGCACAAAGGGGAAGTCCTAGAATTATTTGTGAAGTGGAAGAAGAATTTAGAGAGAAGTACGGGAAGGAAAATCAAGGTCCTCTGTTCAGATAATGGAGGGGAATATAAGTCAGATCCTTTCCTTAAGTTATGTCTTGATGAGGGCATAGAGAGGCACTTCACAGTGAGAAAAACACCGCAACAGAACGGGTAGCAGAAAAGATGAACAGGACTTTGCTAGAGAAGGTCCGCTGTATGTTATCTAATGCCGGTTTAGCGAAGAATTTTTGGGCTGAGGTTCTGGCATACGCTTACTATCTTGTTAATAGGTTGCCTTCGTCTGTGATAGGAGGGAAAACTCCTCTCAAGGTTTGGTCGAGGAAAATTGCTGCTGATTATGATTTGCTAAGGGTGTTTGGTTGTCCAGCCTATTATCATGTTAAAGAAGATAAGCTAGACCCAAGAGCAAAGAAGGGCTTGTTCGTCGTTTCAAGAAGGGAATTAAAGGATTCAAGATCTGAGATCCTACGGACAGGAGGTTTATTTTCAGCAGAGATGTCACATTTGATGAGGCTTCGATGTTGAAGCCTAAGATCTCTCAGCAGGTGGAGATTATCAAGACTAAAGATGTATCGCAGCAGGTGGAGAATGATGCTAATCCACTATCTCTAGAAAGTTCAGCATCGGTGAGGATCATACCTAGGGTGACACAAGGTAATGGTCAAGCAGATGAGGTAGATGCTGATGATGAAGAGGATCAAGAACAGATCATGAGTGATGTTCCTAATTCTACTACAGTTAGAAGACCAAGGAGAAATACACAAAAATCAGGTTGACTCACTACAGATATGATCATTGCTTATGCACTTCCGATCGTTGAAGAGGCTATCCCGTCTACCTACAGAGAAGCTGAAATCAGTTCAGAGTCAAGGATGTGGAAAGACGCCATGGAAGAAGAGATAAAGTTTCTTTACAAGAACGACACTTGGGAACTCACAAAGTTGCCCAAAGGAAAGAAGGCGATAGGCTGTAAGTGGGTGTACACAAAGAAGCAGGAATCTCTTAAAGAAGACATGGTGCGCTACAAGGCCAGATTGGTAGCAAAAGGCTATGCACAAAGAGAAGAAATTGACTACAATGAGGTATTTTCTCCTGTTGTAAAGCATTCGTCAATTCGCATCTTATTGGCTCTGGTGGCACAGTACGAGTTGGACCTTGATCAACTCGATGTAAAGACCGCCTTTCTCCATGGCGATCTGGATGAAGAGATCTACATGTCTCAGCCGACAGGGTTCAAGACTGCAGGGAAAGAAGATATGGTGTGCAAGTTGAAAAAATCGTTGTATGGGTTAAAACAGTCTCCTAGATAGTGGTACAAGCGTTTCGACAGCTTCATCAGAGGAAAGAGGTACACACGAAGTCACTATGACCCATGTGTGTATTACAACAAGCTACCTACAGGAGAGTATATCTATTTACTATTATACGTAGATGATATGCTCATTGCTTCAAAGTCTAGATCAGCAATTGATACACTAAAAAAGGACTTATCTTCTGAGTTTGAGATGAAGGATCTTGGTGAAGCAAAGAAGGTGCTAGGCATGAAAATCACACGAGACCGAAGGAGTGGCAAGGTGAGCTTGATACAGAAGGGGTATTTGTAAAAGGTACTTCAGAGGTTCAACATCGGCAAGGATACAAAATCTGTCAGTACACCAATGGCTCCTCATTTCAAGTTATCTACCACTATGTCTCCAAAGACTGTTGAAGGACGCGAGTCAATTGAAGAACGTGAGTACATGACTCACGTCCCATATGCTAGCACAGTTGGTAGTCTGATGTATGCTATGGTGTGTACATGATCAAATTTGTCACAAGCTGTCTCTATGGTCAGTAGGTATATGCATGATCCGGGACAGGGTCATTGGGAGGCAGTGAAGTGGATTCTGCGGTACATTAAAGGTACCATAGATGTTGGTTTGGTATTCGAGAAGGATTCCATAGGGAAGCAGAACTGTATCGAGTATGTTGATTCCGATTATGCTGGTGACCTCGACAAACGCGTCCACAACGGGGTATGTATTTACATTATCTCAAGCACTGGTTAGTTGGCGCTCTATTCTACAGTCTACCGTTGCGTTGTCTACTACAGAGGCCAAGTACATGGCCATGAGGAGGCTATGAAGGAGGCAATTTGGCTTCAAGACTTGCTTGATGACTTGGGGATTGATCAAGATCTACTAAAGATCAATTGTGACAGTATGAGTGTTATTTATTTAGCCAAGAACTAGGTGTATCATGCACGGACGAAGCACATCGATGTCAGGTTCCATTTTGTTTGGGAGATTCTCGATGAGGGTGATATTGAGTTACTGAAGATTCACACAACGGAGAATCCCGCCGACATGCTTACCAAGGTGGTCTCAGGAGTCAAGTTTACACATTGTAAAGCATTGCTCCATATCCTCCATGTTGCATGAGCTTGTTGAAGATCCTTTGGATGAACTACGGATGGCTTGATCCCTTGGGTAGGGTACGTAGGCAACCATACTGGTGCAGCCACTTTCGAGTCGACAGATCCTATGTTCAGTACGGCTCAGATTTGAGAAATCTTCACCGAGGTGGAGAATTGTAGGAAGAGAGAGGAAGTCGAGGAAGTCGACGACGACAAGGGAGCAAATGCGAAGAATCAGCATCAGCAGGACCGGTCGACCGGACCGGTCGACCGGTGTGCACCAACGTGCACAGGCTGGTGCGGTCGACCGCCCGATCGGCCGCAGAAGGAGAACGGTCGACCACCCGGTCGACCGACTGACATTTCCTAACTCTCGGTTAGGCACGGTCGACTGGCACCGTCGACCGGAACTTGGGTCGGTCGACCGGCCGGTCGACCGACAGACGGATCTGGACAGTTTCGAAAAGTTTGCTGAATTGAAAACGAGTCTAATAAGGAATCTGATTTTCCTAAGGTTTTCTTGGGTATATTAGAGAGGCAGAGTCCTCTTAATATGAAATTGCTTGCAATTTGTATTGATTATCAAATCAATAAAGAAATCTCTCTTCCTTGCCCCGAGGACGTAGGCGAAATTGGCCGAACCTCGTTAAAATCTTGTGTTTGGTTTTCTCCCATTGTTTTATTGTTCTTGCTGTTGGTAGTACTTCTCTATTGCATCTGTGTCTTAGGAGTTCCTCTAAGTATTTGTTGATCTGCACACAACAAGCTGTCGACGACTGAATTACACCTGTCGAAAGACCTGTCGACAGGCGTTTCCCGAAAATTGGTTTCTTTACATTCTGTCGACAGGGCTTCTTTAGCTGTCAACAATAGTTTGTGTATTAGGATATCTGTTTTGTATTAGGATTTAGTCTTTTAGTTTGATTTGATTTGATTTTTTTTTTTATTTAATTAGGTTTTCTTGTAAGAGTAGTATTCTTCTTTATTTGCCTTTTTAAGGCAATTGTATCATTGTTTTATGAATCAAGTTTTTGATTATCAATAAATTCAGTTTTTCTTTTTCAATTGCTTGTGGATTCGACTTGTTTATGTTTTACTCGTGGATTTGAGCATTTTGCCTATAGATTCGAGTACTTTTCCTACTAAAGGTATCTTTTATGGTACGTTGGCGTTAGATCGAGATCCAACCGACGTCGTTCGCTTTCTTATCTGCCTCATAAAATTTACAAGAAATAATGACATGAATGTATTGAAACTTGTAATTATCATCAGATCATCAAATCTGAATCATGAAACCCGTCATTTCTCAAACCACTCATCGAGAAAGACCTAATACAATGAGTTGAAAAGAAACACCTGCTTGCCCACCATTTCTCCCCTTCAATATTGCAAAAAAAAAAAAAAAAAACCCACCAAGGAAGATAAAAAGAGCAAGAAAGAATGAAATTAACAACAAACAAAGCACAGAGACAACTGTGCCATGGCCACCATTAAACTTGAATGAAAGCAATTCTTACATTAATATTCCGACAGTAGCGGTTTCAATCAAGAACATTAAGCTAGAAATAAACTTGCAATTAACTAGCATCTTAAAATTAAAGAACATGTAAGCATGTCAGTCAGCATCCCAGAAAATTGGAGTAGAATCATCATGTATCAGATCTCGTTACTGCCAAGAGCAGGACATGAAGAGTGGCGTCCGCAAAACGAGAAAGCATCAGGCTTCCAATTCCGAGAATTCGAGCCATGTGCACGCTTTCTCTGCAAGGATCATTGCTATTGTTCTCCCACACGATCCATCCACCTACGACAACAACTCCATCTTGAAGCTATCCGTTCGTACGGGCCACGGCAATTCACTGCACACAAAGTTGTTATGGAGCCTATGGTGGGTTAAAACCATTGTTGCCTACTTGTTCTTCTGGTAAACAAGTCATTTGAAACGAGGTCATAATTCCTCAAACACTTTAATACTCGACTTTCCTTCTGGCCTCGTTGACGATCATGATGTACACCTGATCACCGACCCCTGAAAGCTGAATCTTTAAGGCTTGAAGAACAAAATCGGTGATTGGCAACTTCTCCCAATTAGGGTTCATCTTCCTGGTTGCATCAAATTTGAAGACGTATCTACTACCTCTAAGACTTGCTATAAGAAAGTATGCAAATCTTTCCCAGTCACGAGAAATGACAGTATTGCGAATAATGTTTTCGTACAAATTATCTAATCGAGTGTCAAGCTGCTCCTGAAGCTGTTGACATCAAAACGATAAACGCCGTCTTAAAGGGGACAGGCACCAGAAAGCCGGTTTTCAAGGGTGTGACCGTTCAGTGAGGATGATGTGGGTCTCGGAGGGATCGCGCTGCCTTGTTGGCTGAAGCACAATGTATGTAGGTCCAAATTCTTACATTCTGCTTCCGTCTACAAGGCAACACAATCTCTCCAACACCCACGTCATCCTCGTCGTGGATGAACAATCGGACCCTTGAAAGTGCATCTGTCTCCTTCAAGATGGCATATATCGGTTTGATGGCTACAGCTCCAAGAGGGCAACCTAAATTATATAATTTGTGGCCGGAAACATTATTCGCAATACTGTGATTTAAGATTTGCATACTTTATAACAAGTTATAGAGGTAGTAGATGCGTCTTCAAATTTGATGGAAGAAGAAAGGTGTTTTCAGGAGGCAGGGATCAAGGGTACATCGTGGTCACCAACAAGGTCAGAAGAAAAGCCGAGGATTAAAATGTTTGAGGAATGATGATGGCGTTCCAATTGCTTGCTTTTCATTCCATATACATAAAGAAGAAGTGGGCAACTGTGGTGTTAACCCACGACAGCCTCCAAAAATACTAGATGACCAGCGCGTTGTGTGCAGCGAATTACGGTGGCCTGTACGAGTGGATAGCTTCAAGATGGAGGTGGTGTTGCGGGTGGATGGGAGGGTGGTCCGGTGGGAGCGGAATACTGTGCAGCCCCAGACAAGCCGTGTCCTCCTATTGCCGTTGCAGTCGGAAGCAGCGACCGCAAAAAGTTTCCACATTGCCGACGAGGGCATCGCCCATGTTCCTAGGATCTTCAGTCTTGGAGGAGAGGATGATGAACAAGGCGTGAATTTTGCAAAATGGTTCTAAACTATTGGGGTTATTTCAACTGTATATCCCTTTCAAGCAGAAGATAAAAAAAAGTGTGTAAAGTCAAAATTGATAATTAAAAAAAAACCCCAAATTCAACCACATATCCCGGTTTAATTAAAAAGATAAAATAAAAATTGGAGTGAAAAACAAATAGATAAAAAGAATGGAATTGATAGTATAATTCCTTCATTTCTTCAAATTCCCCTACTTCTCTTTTCCGATTACCTACTTCGTGCAACAAGTGCATGACAATTAGCTTTGGACTATATTGAGAGTCATACTTTGTTGAAGAAAGAAGAAGGTAAAAGACATGACCATCAAGAATCTGACAAACTGAAGTTGATTGAAGTTAAATCAAAATTACGATTCCGATTTTGCTAGAATTTAAGATTATCTCTTTCCTTCTTGATTTTTAATAATTAGATGATAAATACATGTGTCAATGCGTGATTGGCTCTCTTATTGTATGTGTGTGTGGCTCACACACATTAACCGAACTATATATTGAGTATTAGTTGGAAGTGAAAAAAGTTTGAGGTAATAATTTAGGGTATTTTTGTGCATTTGCCCCATTTATCTTCTGCCAACAGTAAAATATAAAGAAGAGCCCAAAAATCAGGCTCACAAGATTGTCCTGTTTTTTTTTTTTCCCCAAAATCTCTCTTTTTTTCCGGATCTTTGTGGTTAAATAGCACTAGAAGTTTGGCACGTGCAATGCATGTGAAACTAAAGTTCAAATCCATATGTATCTTAAAAAGTTCATGCGAAGATATATTATAAATAATTCATGACAAAATTTTAATTTTTTAAATTGATATGCATATAAAAGTATACAATAAGATGTTTGGACATATATGTAAATTTATGTCTTCTTGCCTTTTTCAAGTCTTTCCGGCTAATTTACGCAAAAAACTAATTTATGTTTGTATGAGTCAACTGACAATACAAGTTGAAAGAGTACAAATTTAAATTATAAATGATTATATGTGCAAAATGATAAATATGTATTTATCTAGTCATCTTTGCAAACCTCCACGTCTCAAGTGTTTAGTTGGTAGTTTTTCATTTTTAGGTAACAGTTTCCTTTCCTTCTCCAAGTAAAGGTCATGTAAGTGGAAATTGAATCCCATATCTCTTGCATAATTCAATGAGATTTTTACCATTATACTACAACTAGGTCGGAGGAAAGGGGGTCTAGAAGGTCACGTGATCCCCCGACCCCACCTCAAATAGCCTTTAGCCTATATAATTTGTGCCCCCCATTGGGTTAGGCTTTCTTGAGTTGTCAGGTCACATAATTTTTTAAAAAATAAAACAAATAAATTCGCTTCAACCTACAAATTCAGCTCAGGCCCACTTGCATAACTTTGAAAAATAAAACAACCCTCTCACAACGGAGCTCAAGGCCTGATGAGGACACTGTGTGAGTGAGTACGCTACCATTGTCTTATCTTTTTTTCTTTTTAGGTTCAATCAAGCTTCAGTTCTCAACAAAAATTAGGGAAGTCGTCGAATAAAGTCAACGCGATCGCCGCCGGTGAAGTTCATACTCTAGCTCTCACTAGTAAGAAAGTTTAATTCTTGATTGGTAGTTTTTTTTGGTTTAATTTTAGATGATTTATTGCTGGAGATGGTAGCGTGTTCTCATTGGGAAGGGGCACGTTTGGGCGTCTGGGCACTGGGAGCGGCGAGGACGAGCTCTTCCCATTTTCTGTGGAATTTTGTGAGGCTTCTACTCCTTCGTCTTCAGTTGGTGGAGATATCCGGAGACCTAGATTTTTTGGGATTATTGCCGGCGCTTACAGCAACACCTTGCAAGGTCCGTAGTCTCAAAATTTTCTCTCGTTTTAATCTCTTTTAGCCATTTAGTATTGTTTTATTTAATCTGATCAAGATCATGTTTGATATGTTAAAAGGTTAGTAATTAGGCTTAATTGATCAGCATCATGTTTGATGTGATAAAAAGATTAGTTATTTAGTATTCTTTATTAGTTTATCTGATCAGAAATCGTTGTCAATGTGATAAAGGTTAGTAATTAAGTTTGATTTTGTTCTTAGTTTTTAATGGGAAATTTGGAATCCGCGAAGACGGTGGCGGGTGGTGGAAATTAAGCATTCTTTATTAGCTTTTTAATGTGATAAATCGTGGGATGGCGGGTGGCGCCGCAGGGAAGTTGCCCTCGATTATGTCTTCGACCTCACGCTTGAAGTCAGACTCGCTAGCATCCACGGAGGCTTTTGTAACCCCTCATCTTTGAAATCCTGGCTCCGCCGTTGTCTACAACGACTCTTACTTTAGATAAAAATTTGCTATCCCAGTTTGACATATTATGTTTCATAAAAGCTGAATTGATTAAATTTGATACTTGTTTTGGACTTGCATGAAAAATGCACAAACCTTGCTTAAAGATAGTAGAATCTGTAGGGCCCACGTTGAAATAAACCCATTTTAATTCTCCAAAACCGACTCAAGTTTTAGTTCGGCCCAGCATTTCAAAGTTTTTCTCACACATAAATACATCCTTTAATTAATAGCTAGGCTCGGGCTGCAGGAGCCACTCTAAGGCCGTGTTTGACAAAAAAAGTCAGAGTTACATTCGTAACTCTTACTAACTCTTTCAAACACATAATTGTAGTTGGGAGGTAATCATAACATGACTTTTTAAATGCAGCATATGAACTTTCAGAAAATATTATGCACTTTGCCTCCGAGTTTTTAGAGGGCAAGTGCTTTAACTCCTACACAAATTTTGAATTGGTGTAGGAGTTAACCCAATCCTCTTCCTTACTCTTCTCAACTCTTTTTTTAAAAATATTTTAACTCTTCAACTCCACTTACCAAATAGTGCCTAAAGTGTTTCTCACTCTAAGGCAAAATCTGTGGGATCCACATGAAATGAAAAAAAAAAAAATTTAAAAAACAGTAGCCTGTCGCCCACAGTCACACGATCCTCTAGTTATAATAGTAGAGAGATATTTGTTTAAGACCAAGTGGGATACACCCAATTCAACACCACATGGATAGACTTGCACTACAACTGGGACCCGCTACAATTAACTATAATGTTATGGCAAAATTTATCAAAATTGATAGATGGCAACTCTTTCTTTTATGAACTTTTTACTAATCAAATCAGAGTGGCTTATTTAGTAATTTAAACAACTGAGGGATATCTGAATAAAAAACAAAACTGAGGAGCCAAGTATAGAAGTAAAAATTTGGAGTTATCTCAGGCTGAACGACACATCTTTTTCCACGTGGAGAGGTTATTAAGTTGAATTGTTCAATCTACAATAAGAAAAAAAGGGTTATTTAGCTATAACCCCCGAAAATGTTAATATTTAGAAATTTACCGATCAAATTATTGATATTAGAAATTTACACTCCAAGTCTTCTATGTCAATAACGTTTAATAACAAGAGAATATTCTAATTTGATTATATTAACTTGCTTATTTTTAAAATAAAATAATTAAATTATCTTTATTTCAATGATTAAATACTACATCCTAACTTAAATTTATAAACTAATATCCGTTAATTTTCTTACATATTTATTCTTGTTATTTAATTCTCTCTTTCAAATCGAGCACATTTCTATTTCATTTATTTATCATTAAAAATTCACATCTAATCATTTTCACATATGCTCGTTCAGAAATTTGAGAAAAATACTGAGAAATTTTAACAATGAGATTAAAGTAAAAATTAAAGAAATATTAAGTTTAAAAGAATTTGAGAGAGAGAGAGAGAGAGAGAAGAAGAGAGAGAGAGAGAGAAAGAAAGGATATGGAGAGAGAGAAGAAGAAGAAAAGAGGAGGGACAAGAATTTGAATTTGGCCATACATGGACAATGATGAAGAAAGGAGAATGATATAACAGGTAAAATACTCTTCTTTTATTTAGAATCTAGCTGATGGGGTACATTATGAAGATATAGAAGATTTAGAGTGTATGGGTAAATACATCATACCATTATGCCAAAGCTTTGTTGTTTTTGAGAACGCAATTAAGAATGACCAACCTAATTGACCAGGTTAGTGAAAATCTTGTGGGAGGTTTTCTGATTGGTAGAATGTTCCTTAATTTAAGAACCACCTTTCAATTCTCTTTTTTAATTAAACACCAATTAAACTGGTATTAACCAATCTAGTATTAATAATAATATAATAATTATTATTCAAGATAAATAATTCAACAATATTTCAGCAATAAAAATGTTAGTTCAAATATGAAGAATATGGAGTAAGGTATGCATAAAGTGAAACTTCTTAGATAATTACATCCCCCGTTACTGTGTCTATGAGATAATGGATGCTAGTGCCATAAGATACAAGACTCCTTCACGATATTTGAAAAGTATAATGCAAATACTCGTACTGTTGAACCAAAAATCGACTCGTACCTTTCACTGGATTTGAAGAACAATTTGGACTAAGACAAAATTTTGACATAAAAATTTTACCGAAAAATTTTAAAGAAACTATTCAGGGGGGGAGAGAGTTAAGAAACTTAAACTCTCATTTTTCTAAGTTCTGTCTGAAAATGAGAAGAATTCTTCTCTATTTATAGCATAGGAAAAGTTGTGATTGCAACGGTTACGACGGTTCTATCTGAACTGTTGTAATAGTTCAGACAGAACCATTATAACCATTTGGTCGGAGAACCGTTTGAACAAACAGTTCAGAGAACCGCTTCTGTTTCCCATTAGGCATTTGGGCAACCGATCTCGCGTCGGGCATGAGTGTGCCCACACCCGCAACTCGTGCCCCATTCAAAATTGAAGCGCGCAAGTTTGTAATCGTGCATGGCCCAGTCCAAAAAGGACGGCCCCTGTGCCGCAGCTCGCACCAGTCCATACCAATACATACGTGTAATTCCTGTAAACCGGCGAGTTACAATGAATTTTTCTCTCCTCCCCGTAGTTTTTCCCGATTTATGTTTTCATGTAAAATATCATGTCTCCATCTATTATTTATCTAGTGTTTGTTATTTTGTACTTGCGCCTTAAATACATACTCTCACTTGTGGTGTTAATCGATTATTTGATCACTTGTAGTAAAAAATCTCCACCACAAAAATTTTCAGTGAGCTTCTCTAAAATTTATCTTTTTTGAGTTTGAGTCTAATACTTGAATCTTCTTTTGAAGTTGAACATCACACTCTTGAAAAATATTTGCACTTAAAACAGATGAAAATAATTAATACCACAAACTACATGTGTATTAAAATTATCAAAATAAAGTGATGTACCCTTGGTTCAACACACTTGTGAACCATCTGAATTGTCCACTAATCTACATCCAAAGCCTTGCATCAATGGATGGACCATGAAGGGACCATCAAGGTTAAAAAAAAAAAAATGTCATGTTCCTACTTTTAGTAGAAAGTTTTATCAAGATTATGATACTTGTGATGTTGTGAACATGGATGCATGTTTGGAGAGGCCATGAGAACATGATGTAGATGCAATGCACATGACTAGGCAAATATTTATATATTCTTATGAAAGGACAAGAGAATTGTAGTGAAACCCATTGGAGACCAAGCAGAGACCGAATCTCCTAAATGGAGGGACGATCATTCTTATTTATTTGTAGTTGTAGTGAACTTTTGATAGAATAAAAAGAGACCAAGCAGAGATTTGACACGGTAATAAGGAAGAATTAACCCCATCAGTCGTTATTCCAGCAAAATTACAAGCTTTGTTGGAGGAGTTTAAGAATATCTGGGTTGAAGATCATCCTGATGGTTTCCCACCTTCTCAACCTTAACTAAATTAGAGCCCTTAAAGGAATATCATTGTTTTCCAAGAGAGATGAAGATATTCTGATCCCAGAGGTAAATAAATTAGTACTTTTGTATTTCAAAGAGGCTGAGCAATCATTCTTTCAGATTCCTATTCCTCATACATCAATTGTTTGTCTCAAATTTCACAATCGCTGATCTTGTTTTCAACACCTTTCGTCTTTACACTTCTCAAATTGTCTTCTTAAACTTATGTGTAAGCCTTGAAGAACTATTACTAATTTAGTTGTAAGATTGCATGAATGATATTTTTCTTAAGCATGTATGGTTTGAAGATTTTGAGAAAATTAATTCTTCTTTTCTTGTATCTAGAGAGCACTAAAATAAATATGGTACTTATAGTTTATAGGATGCATGAATATTAGTATATGCATTAGTGTGTGCGTGTATATATGAATATAAAACATGTTGTATGTTAATCTAAGTTAATTATAATAACTGAGAGAGGAATCAAATCTAACTTTCATAGATTTGAGTGGAGATGACAAGCAAAGTAGGAGGTGTCTATTGTTAGGAATGGGTGGAGTTAAAGTGTCCCCCCCCCCCCCCTCCCACACACACATAAAAACACACCTACCCACCCTCTCTCTCTATCTCCGTCTCTCTCTCTCTGATAAAGAATAGCAGTAGGTACTGCTGTGATTTTTCCTTGCTACCGCCAGCCCTAGGTGGAGAGAATGGAGGAGGATGAGAGGGCCTAGTGGTGGGATGCTTCTAGGCTTGTGGAATTTTCCTCTACTCTCCTTCCTCTTCTCTTGTTTCTCATTGTTGTTGTCTCTGTTCTCTTTGTCAATCCTTCTTTGCGATGC